>NQII01001338.1:129937-152715 GCA_002778355.1 Clitarchus hookeri
GGGGGGGGGGGGTGCAGGTCAGCCCGCAGCCGGGAATCCCTGCGGCGCAGGCATGCCTGGGCGCTGAGTGAACCGTTGCGGCAGCCAAATGGGCCTTTATTGATTCCCGAAGCACTCGTTAACATCCTGTCCCAGGCCGCACCCGATACGAACTCCTCTTGCCGTCCGCCCGTCCCATCGGGTGGGCACCGCCCCGTCTCCTAGTCACGTCCGTGCTCAGCACAGTGCCTCGCGGTTACTTCCATACATTTCTGAAGCCGCTGCTGAAGTTCTTATTCCAGGATATCCCTCCGCCCCATGAAAAACAAAGCTTAAGGCGCCCGTCTACCTGGCTCTTGAACTGCGTTGCAGTGTGTTCGAAATACACGTTTTTCAACGAAACTATTAAGCGTGCGTCCAACGTGATGATCTACGAAAAGAACACACACTTCAGACGAGAGCTGTTAAGTACTTTCAAAATATCACGTACGTTAGAAACATCAATTCAGAGTACTCCAAAACCGCTAAAAATGGCCTTTCCAAGGCGCTGTAGCTCAAAATGCACGAATCAGATACATACAAAACTACTATAGGGGCCTGCACTGAACCTTCCTAAAGACTTCCCACTAATAAAATAATATGGTCACCGCTGAAAGTCGCATAGGTACACGCAGCACGACGAGAACACTGCACGCCAGTTCAGAGCCTTGCGCTTAGCGGCGATGGCGTACTTGATGCGCGTGGCAGTGTCGCCCTTATCGCTCCCTCGCTTCTCGGCCTAAACGTGGGAAAAAGTTCCAGGTAGACGGGGGCCTTAACCAAGTCCGGAAAATTACACCAAAGGGACAACGCACCGCATTCGTGCGCACTCAGTGTAATAATATTTTGCACAATAAGTATTTCTTACTAGGCATTACCAACACCCACATTTTCTCCCCATTTTCGTCCATATTAATTATAAACTAAATAATATAATTTTATATATATAATATTAGCGAACATTCAATTTAAATACTTAAATGTTAACAGAAAAATAAAACTCTGGTGATACATGACATATTAAGAAAACAACCAAGCACGTCATACATAGTGTGATTTTTCAAAGGTTCGATTCAAAAAGTTTGAAGAAACCGCGAACATACTATACACACAGCACGCCTAATAGCATGTTCCTGGACATGACTTTTTTTTTTCTGGAGAGACAAAGTCCCGTTTTTTGTTAGCTGCCGGTGGAAATGTTGTATCCAAGTACGTGAGTGATGGAGGTCTTATTAAAAATAAAATAACTAAATTGAATTCCATAATTTATTCACAATAATATAAAAATAGACACAGCTATTATATACAAAATAAAACTACGAATATCTTCTTATTAATAGGGACATCCGAATTTCGCGAAAAGATTTCCTAGCATGCTAGACTCCAATACCTTACGGGCATTCCTTCAGTTTTCTTTTGCTTATTGGTATCAAGTATTTGTGAGAAGAAAATGTTATACCTTCTTGACTGGCAAATCAGAATTAGGTAACTCCGATACTATACGTATGTGATTCGCTATCAGACACCTAAGACGCGGGAACACCTTAATCATCCAATAAGGAAAGTGGATCTGAGCTAATGTGTTATGAAATACAATTGGTCGTGAAATATTTTCGCGAAATTCGGGTGTCCTTCGCTATTAATACTGATTTCCATTATTTAGAGTGCACTAGATAATGCCAATCCCTGTTATAATTAATTTCAATATCACTAGATAGTCACTCGATCCTCATTTATTATTTAGACATACACGATCAAAATGTCCGTTAGGGGCAGTGGTGGCGCTCGCCTTCCACCACGGCGATCTGGGTTCGATCCCTGGCGGGTTCACTCCCGGATTTTTGCATGTGGGAATCGTGCTGGACGTTGCCGCTTGCCAGCGGGTTTTCTCGGGGTACTCCCGTTTCCTCCGCCCTTGCATTCCAGCGCCGCTCCATTCTAGGGTTTCATTTCTGTCATGCTCGGGGATGACGGTCACCTACGGGTCCCATCTGGAAAGACCGTCACTCGGAGGGTGTTGCCTTGCCCTGGGTGCACTCCCCACAAGCCATTATTATTATTAAAATGCCCGTTGCCACAATGCAGACGGTTAGCGTGTCTATAATCTCCCGATACTCGCAGACTACCTTCGCTGTTCACCGTTGTCACTCGTCGCTCCGGTGATAACACACACCCGGCGCTAATGGTTGTACACAACTCCAAACTCTCGGCTCAGAGCCACACCGTACCTTATATAGCTGAGCTGATCCGGTCCAGAAGGTTCTTCGCACTGCGTGTCGCGCTGAGGGGGGAAGTGGGTGATGACCAGAAAATTCGCGCAATGACTACCCCAAAACATCCAGTTCTCCAAGGATGGGAGCAGCACGAGTCCCAGTAGTTTTATCGCGGCACGCGTCAGGTGTTACGTGGCGGCTCGTCTGGAACTGCGCTCTCTTCTCCAGTTACCGGTGATGCTCGTGAAACACTGCGCTTCGTACGCCCTGAGGGGGAGGGGCAAGGAAAAGGATGCGAAATGGTTATATGTAACAATATGAAACCTCAGGTGGAACGAAAACTCGGAGTTGCATTCACGAACAAGACTTCCATGACAACTTTGCAAAGTCGAATTTTTCATCTGAAGTTGAACTTTTGGAGGAAGTACATTTCACAGTCGTCTCGGTATCAAGGTTTCACTTTGACCAAAGTAAATTTTGCAATGTTGAGTGAGTGAGTTAAGAGATTTTGGCGGCTCCTAAGAGCGAGGTCTTGAGAACCGACGAGGGTGATTTAGGTGAGTATGGAGCAGCGCCGGAATGAAAGAGTGGGGGAAACAGGAGATCCTCGAGAAAACCCGCCGACCAGTGGCATCGTCCAGCAAGATTCCCACATGCAAAAATCCGGAAGTGACCCGGCCGGGGATTGAACCCTATTTTCCGTTGTGGGAGGCGAGCATGCTAACCGCTCTGCCACCGTGGTCCCTTGCAAATTTGTTATTATGTTGGCCGTACAAAAACACGCAATTTTAACAAAAGAGCGATTATCATGGTATGTGTTAGGCTTATTTATGAACAACTTCTCACAACTATCGTATGTCGTGTGTACGAATTCGAGCTGTTAAGTAACGGTAACGTATCACTGCACTTATTTTTACGAAATGCAGTGTTGTATTTCATAGAACAGAGATAAGTTGTATATTTCAAGTTAGGTAGCTACATCACAAGAAACGGAGTTGAATAAGAAGTTCCCCAAATGAGTGCATTACAGATGAGGTATTTACGGAAAGTATAGCTAATATACGGAAACGTAATCATTAAAGACGAAAATTNATGAGTGCATTACAGATGAGGTATTTACGGAAAGTATAGCTAATATACGGAAACGTAATCATTAAAGACGAAAATAAGGGAACTTCAGTATTACTAATAGCTTCGGGTTTCAGTGGCGAACATCGCGGGGGTCACACACGCACAGCGTTCTTCGCCGCTTTAACCAGTAAGATTTGTATCCATGAACACGACATTGGGTCAAAGTCGACTTTGACATAAACGAAGTCTAACGTTTCTATTTCATAGCCAAAACTTTGAGAGCATTAACATTAGGCAGGACTCTGTTCGAAGTCGCCAAAAAAAAAANATGAGTGCATTACAGATGAGGTATTTACGGAAAGTATAGCTAATATACGGAAACGTAATCATTAAAGACGAAAATTGGAAATCAGCTCTGTGCGTATAAGTAAGGGAACTTCAGTATTACTAACAGCTTCGGGTTTCAGTGGCGAACATCGCGGGGGTCACACACGCACAGCGTTCTTCGCCGCTTTAACCAGTAAGATTTGTATTCATCAACACGACATTGGGTCAAAGTCGACTTTGACATAAACGAAGTCTAGCGTTTCTATTTCATAGCCAAAACTTTGAGAGCATTAACATTAGGCAGGACTCTGTTCGAAGTCGCCAAAAAAAAAANCGTTTCTATTTCATAGCCAAAACTTTGAGAGCATTAACATTAGGCAGGACTCTGTTCGAAGTCGCCAAAAAAAAAAAGGACTGAGTCAGTCGACTTTTCTTACCGGAGGTAGCAAAATGGCTGCAGGTGTGGAAGTAATTGAACTTGTCGAAGCGGTGGAAAGAAGTGTTAGAATTCGACATACACTGGTGATATATGAAAAACTAACACCACTAAAGCGGTGACGTAGAACACTGTATGCGCATGGGCCACTGATATAGGGTAGTACATGCAATTATTAACAGCGCTGTGCTGGGGACAGAGTAGGAATTGCGTAGTACTATGCGTAACACCGCTGAGCCCAACACAACTGTAGCTGACTCGGTGGAAGAGTAGTTTCAAGCATCGGCCTGTGTGTAGTAATCATTGCAGACATGCCACGACGGCATAGACGACCATACTTCGTGCAATTAAAGGACTTTGAACGAGGTCGTATTGTGGGACTGAGAGTGGTTGGATGGACCAGCCGAAGAACTGTCCAACGCGTAGGACGTGAAGTGTCTGCTGTACATTATTAGTAGTGCTGGTGGTCCAACGATGGTGCACATGCTCGTCGACCTGGTTCCCGACGGCAGCGGCATAAGGATTCNGGGGGGGGGGATAGCCTACAATGACCGCACGCCTCTGGTGTTTGCTGAGGGTACACTGAACAGTGAACGCTACACCAGAACATCTTCCAGCCCATTCGGTTGCCGTTCCTACAACGCCAAGGAGATGCCCTGTTCCAACAAGACGATGCCCGTGCACACTCGTCTCGTGTTACCAAACGCACTCTCAAAGTTGTTCGTCAACTCCCCTGGCCTGCACGATCACCCGACCCGTCTCCCATTGAACATGTGTGGGACATGTAGGAACGGCGTTTGGTGCGGCCTGCAATACCGGCAAACAAACCTCCACCAACTGCACCAACAGGCGGCGTTAGTGAGGAACACTATTTCCCAAGATGGCACCCGACACCTTTTTGATCGCACGACTACAGGACTGCGTCGTCGCTAAAGGTGGCTACACAAGATACTGACATTATTGTTCAAGACACTCTGCAGCCTCTGTCCATATGTGCACGACTCTGTGTGTTATTATGGATGCGTATAGTCCCACGGAAATTTTACAGACGTGTCTTACCACCATCGAAAGTGTAGCTGAAGCAGGTGTTCAGATAGTAAAACAGCCAGAATAAAATATAAATATATGCGTTTCTTGATAATGCATTACTAAACGACAAAATTGCGAACCATAAAAAAAATTTGGTGCCAATGTATACCCACTTTTATAAAGAAGGACGCTTGGAACCTCATTTGTGCAAAAAAAAAAAAAAACTCTCCGGCATTTATTGATTGTTCCCCACGGAATATTAATCTACCGTACGTGGTAAATAAAAAGTTCACCTTGTGTTTTTACCCTATGCGCATACACATTTTTGAGAAATTAATGCGTAATATTTTAACACTGCAAACATTGCGATTCAGTTTTCAAACACTACGCAACAGCAAGTGTTGGGGGTGGGGGGTCGTGTTCCCGTGGGAAGACCCACGGTGTTGCCAAGCGTGGCCAATCGCTGAACTGCAGACCTCTCGCGTCCTTCAACCACGGACAGGATAAGACTCGCTTGGATTCTCTACAGTCCCTATCCTGGGATGGCAGGCAGGTGCTTCACAGCATTTGTAGGCTGTTTACGGTAAAGTGAGACTTAGTCACTTTTATCCCATCAGCCATTTTTTTTTATCCTACCACTACTTTTTAAAATAAATATTGGTATGTAAGTAACAAACGCAGTGTGTATATTTCACCAGTGTCGAAAGTTAATGTATAAGGCTACAATAAAATATATTTATTGACTATTATTCCAAATGAGAAGGCTTCAAAAATAAAAGTTTAAGTAGACATCTTCTTACGGTTTTGAGATGAGAAATTTGGGTGGCTCTTAACTACGAGGTCTTTAGGGCCAACGTGGGTGAAACGAGGTGAGAATGGAGCAGCGCCGGAATGCAAGGACGGGGGAAACGGGAGATCCCCGAGAAAACCCACCAACCATCGNCGGGAGATCCCCGAGAAAACCCACCAACCATCGGCATCGTCCGGCACGGTTCCCACTTGCGAAAATCCGGGAGTGGGCCGGCCCGAGGTTGAAGCAGGTTTGCCTTGGTGGGAGGTGAGCAGTCTAGCCGCTCAGCCACCTTGGCCCCTTCTTACGATATTTGGTCTTCTGTTGAACGGTGATTTAAGCTGTAGCAACAGTGGTGTATCTTTTATGAACAGAATGCTCTATCAAAACCTTACAGTCGCCGCTTGCAATTCTGGGGAAACATAACACACGCAACGATTGTTAATGATAATTTCCATCGTCGTCGCAGTGTTTCCTTATGGCAGCACGTAACTTTAAGGCGTTAAAAATATTTTACTAGGGAGTCGCCATAACATGACATATCTGTAAGACAGTTGCTACAGATGGTTTACTTGGCGAAGCAGTGGAAAATATACAGACATTGCTTATTTACAGCTAAAGTGAATCTTTGATTTTACTTTACTATTATTGAAAAAAAAAAACAATGATGTTAAATTATAGTTGCGATATCTGTGTAAATTTAGCTGCGGAGAAAAATGCACGAAAGCTTCAGTTTATTTTCTGCTGCATAGTATCTGCTAGTAATTTCGCACCATTCAGTGTAANCAGTGTTTCCTTATGGCAGCACGTAACTTTAAGGCGTTAAAAATATTTTACTAGGGAGTCGCCATAACATGACATAGCTGTAAGACAGTTGCTACAGATGGTTTACTTGGCGAAGCAGTGGAAAATATACAGACATTGCTTATTTACAGCTAAAGTGAATCTTTGATTTTACTTTACTATTATTGAAAAAAAAAACAATGATGTTAAATTATAGTTGCGATATCTGTGTAAATTTAGCTGCGGAGAAAAATGCACGAAAGCTTCAGTTTATTTTCTGCTGCATAGTATCTGCTAGTAATTTCGCACCATTCAGTGTAAAATTAGTAGTACAGTATACATGTTATTTCACAAAATTATAGAATCAATTTACTCGGGCGCAGGGTAAAAAAAAAAAAAAAAGAATTACATTTGCAAATGTAAAAATACACCGACTTTAGAGGAGATTCTGCTGCCACATACATCGTGTAAAACTAAACTTGTTTTTTTTCCTAGTGTAGCTGCGCTCCGGATTAGCGCGCAAGTCCCTCTGCTGTACAACAACTGTGACGCGAGGGAGGCGTTGAACCCAGGGGTAGACACATCACCTCGGGACAACTCCAAGCTCAGCGAACTGCCGACAAATCCTCCACGGCGACTTGCCTTGTAGTTACTATCTCATTGCCAAGCGAGAAAGTAAAAAAAAAAAAAAAACACGAAAATTTCGTATGGAGCAATCTAAAATTTTGACAGGCAGCGACAATATTCATTACCACAAATATTTTAAAACATATAAAATTTGAGGGTCCGCGGTGGCTGAGCGGTTAGACCGCTCACCTCCCACCACGGCGAACAGGGTTCAATCCCCGACCGGGTCACTCCCGGATTTTCGCAAGTGAGAATCGTGCTGGACGATGCCGGTGGTTGGTGGGTTTTCTCGGGGGTTTCCCGTTTTCATCCAACCGTGAATTCTGGTNAATCGTGCTGGACGATGCCGGTGGTTGGTGGGTTTTCTCGGGGGTTTCCCGTTTTCATCCAACCGTGAATTCTGGTACTGCTCCATTATCACCTCGTTTCACCATCATCGGCTCTAAAGACCTCGTTTTTAAGGGCGNACCGTGAATTCTGGTACTGCTCCATTATCACCTCGTTTCACCATCATCGGCTCTAAAGACCTCGTTTTTAAGGGCGGCCCAAATCTCTCAACTCATATAAAATTTGAGACCGTTATATTGCATGTGCGCGCTAGGGAATTTACACCCTCCCTCCTGCATATGGTTTGAAACAAGAGCTGTTGTTCGCCCCTCTCTCCCCAAATGCCTGTTCTGGATCCGTCCCTGAACAAGTAATACTATGTCTGAGAATCCCCAAGTATTCGAATCGTTCGCTGGTGATCGCATTGTTCACGCCAATTTCGCCGCGAACAGAACTACTGAAACTCAGTATCAANAAGTAATACTATGTCTGAGAATCCCCAAGTATTCGAATCGTTCGCTGGTGATCGCATTGTTCACGCCAATTTCGCCGCGAACAGAACTACTGAAACTCAGTATCAAAATGAATTCGATAGTGGCAGCAGGTTCCTTCTCTGTGCCTTGTGCATTACTAAAAAAAAGGAAAAAAAGAGGAACAGGAAAATGTGAATAAGGCAGCTGTTTTGCGAAAATAATAATAATTATTATTATTTGGCAAAAAATGTCAAATAATGTACTAATAATGTGTAAAACAAAGTACGAGATATTACGTTTATATTTTTTAAATTGTTTTGGTAGCAGAGTTATTATACACGATGGTTAAAAAGTGGCTATTTTTATGGTGTGGTCAGGCCTTAGCTGAACGGCTTGCCTGATCACACCTTCAAACATAAACGAGCGGGATTGCAACGCCACCATTTAGTCGTTGACAGTTGCAGAAATCCCCTCCACCGGTCACTGAGCGGGGCCGCAGAACCACGCGCTTGATATAGGCCGTCGTTAACCGTCTCGTCGTCGTCAGTCATCTTTAGTCCTTTAGGTGACCCGACCAGCGAAGCAGACCAGGAAGATGGGTGTCCGGCCGTCGCTAACCGTGCCGTAGAATCAGCCTCCGGCAACATTAAGGTGATGACATTCCAAGTAGGGTTAAATAAAATGGCGTGAATCGTAATAATTAATTAATATTAAACATTATCTTAAATTCAATGCGAAGCTCCCCCGATCAATGGTAACATAAATAGTTATTGTAAAAGCTTAACATAATAAACCTCATCAGATACTGTTGTGCTCTACCGAAGTCATTGAGTGATTATTTGAGATACGACCCCAACCTACTTTCAAGTACGAGCTAGCTGAAAAGCTAGTTCGTAACACTATGCATTTGTGGGAAATCGCTAATATATCTTAATTTTGTTTCAGGTATTGGAAAGGTTCACCAATGAAGATAGGATAGACTTGACCCGTGCTCGTCTGAGAGGACTAACGTACGATGCAGTGAGAGCTGATTTCACACGAAGATTTAAGAAACCTGGCGCCACAAATGTGGCCATTCGTCCATATTGTCAACCAGTTCAATCGCACAGGGAGTGTCAAGGACGAAGAGCGTCCAGGTAGACCATCTCTGTGCCTGAAGACACCGTGCAACGGGGGCAGGAAGCCATAGGACGAAGCCTTCGCGCACCGACTCCGCGTCTCAGTCGTAAGATTGATGTTCCACAATCCACTGTGTGGAAGATATTGCTCTCCCTGTGCGACTGAATTTGCTGACAAGATGGCGGATGATTATGTTATGTGGCGCCAGGTTTCCTAAATCTTCCTGTCAAACAACTCCCACTGCATCGTACGTTAGTCCCCTCAGATAATCACGGACCACAGCTATCCTCGATTCATTGGTGCACATTTCCAATACCTAAAACGAAAACAAGATATATGAGCGATTTCCCACAAATGGATAGCGACTTCTTTATCACTCTGCATAAGTGCATAGAATAATTCTTCTAACTGCATATTGAGAGGATCACCTAGTTTCTATTACTCTATATCAGTGTCATAATCATATCAAAACAGTCCACTCAATGTTTGCAGATCCCTGAAAACTTTAGTCAGATTTCCTATAGTNACTGCTCCATTATCACCTCGTTTCACCATCATCGGCTCTAAAGACCTCGTTTTTAAGGGCAGCCCAAATCTCTCAACTCATATAAAATTTGAGACCGTTATATTGCATGTGCGCGCTAGGGAATTTACACCCTCCCTCCTGCATATGGTTTGAAACAAGAGCTGTTGTTCGCCCCCTCTCTCCCCAAATGCCTGTTCTGGATCCGTCCCTGAACAAGTAATACTATGTCTGAGAATCCCCAAGTATTCGAATCGTTCGCTGGTGATCGCATTGTTCACGCCAATTTCGCCGCGAACAGAACTACTGAAACTCAGTATCGAAATGAATTCGATAGTGGCAGCAGGTTCCTTCTCTGTGCCTTGTGCATTACTAAAAAAAAGGAAAAAAAAAGGAACAGGAAAATGTGAATAAGGCAGCTGTTTTGCGAAAATAATAATAATTATTATTATTTGGCAAAAAATGTCAAATAATGTACTAATAATGTGTAAAACACAGTACGAGATATTACGTTTATATTTTTTAAATTGTTTTGGTAGCAGAGTTATTATACACGATGGTTAAAAAGTGGCTATTTTTATGGTGTGGTCAGGCCTTAGCTGAACGGTTTGCCTGATCACACCTTCAAACATAAACGAGCGGGATTGCAACGCCACCATTTAGTCGTTGACAGTTGCAGAAATCCCCTCCACCGGTCACTGAGCGGGGCCGCAGAACCACGCGCTTGATATAGGCCGTCGTTAACCGTCTCGTCGTCGTCAGTCATCTTTAGTCCTTTAGGTGACCCGACCAGCGAAGCAGACCAGGAAGATGGGTGTCCGGCCGTCGCTAACCGTGCCGTAGAATCAGCCTCCGGCAACATTAAGGTGATGACATTCCAAGTAGGGTTAAATAAAATGGCGTGAATCGTAATAATTAATTAATATTAAACATTATCTTAAATTCAATGCGAAGCTCCCCCGATCAATGGTAACATAAATAGTTATTGTAAAAGCTTAACATAATAACCCTCATCAGATACTGTTGTGCTCTACCGAAGTCATTGAGTGATTATTTGAGATACGACCCCAACCTACTTTCAAGTACGAGCTAGCTGAAAAGCTAGTTCGTAACACTATGCATTTGTGGGAAATCGCTAATATATCTTGATTTTGTTTCAGGTATTGGAAAGGTTCACCAATGAAGATAGGATAGACTTGACCCGTGCTCGTCTGAGAGGACTAACGTACGATGCAGTGAGAGCTGATTTCACACGAAGATTTAAGAAACCTGGCGCCACAAATGTGGCCATTCGTCCATATTGTCAACCAGTTCAATCGCACAGGGAGTGTCAAGGACGAAGAGCGTCCAGGTAGACCATCTCTGTGCCTGAAGACACCGTGCAACGGGGGCAGGAAGCCATAGGACGAAGCCTTCGCGCACCGACTCCGCGTCTCAGTCGTAAGATTGATGTTCCACAATCCACTGTGTGGAAGATATTGCTCTCCCTGTGCGACTGAATTTGCTGACAAGATGGCGGATGATTATGTTATGTGGCGCCAGGTTTCCTAAATCTTCCTGTCAAACAACTCCCACTGCATCGTACGTTAGTCCCCTCAGATAATCACGGACCACAGCTATCCTCGATTCATTGGTGCACATTTCCAATACCTAAAACGAAAACAAGATATATGAGCGATTTCCCACAAATGGATAGCGACTTCTTTATCACTCTGCATAAGTGCATAGAATAATTCTTCTAACTGCATAGCGACAGGATCACCTAGTTTCTATTACTCTATGCCAGTGTCATAATCATATCAAAACAGTCCACTCAATGTTTGCAGATCCCTGAAAACTTTAGTCAGATTTCCTATAGTAAAAGGTTCTCTCGTACAACTTTCAAGCCATTTACAGGGGGGTGAAAATGTTTTACCTGTGTGAATTGGCAGATGACTATTCAGTTATAGTACAGCATGTCGTCGACCATTCGTTTCTCATCAATTTCTGAACTTGATGATACGTTCAAACAAAGTGGTACTGAAGAGCAATTTATATTTAAACAAAGGAAGCCAAATTAAAAAAAAAATATTTTTCACAGTGTGGTATCTCAAATCTGGAAGAAATTAATTTTCACTGCCGCCATAGAGTCGCAGTACAAAATTTCTTCCGGCCTCAGCAGCTTCGCTATAAGCTGCTTGGTTTGTGAAGGTGCCTACACTGTTGCTGCTGAACCTTGCCGTATTNTTCCGGCCTCAGCAGCTTCGCTATAAGCTGCTTGGTTTGTGAAGGTGCCTACACTGTTGCTGCTGAACCTGGCCGTATTACTAAGGGCGGAAAAACATCTGTACTTAGACTATACGATGGCAGTGAGAAGGATTTTTCCTCCAGAGGTCAGAAATCATTATTTAAGAAAATTATAGAAAAAAAAAATTCTACATGATAATTTTTTTAGAAGCTGCTCTCAAATATTGTTGTTTTCGAACATGTTACCAAATTATGAAATGAGGCCTAGTGGGAAACGGACTGTCAACAGAGGTTGGAAAGCCAGAATTGTCTGGTTCCTGTTAAAACGATAACATGTCTGCTCCCAATTAATTCCACATTATTTGTTGCAAATGCCTCAAAGGATGCACGCAGAGGACATTCAACTGGGAGAGGAGTGGATTGAAGAGATTTGGGCGGCTCTTAACATCGAGGTATTGAGAGTCGACGAGGGTAAAGCGGAGTATGGAGCAGCTCCGGAATGAATGAGCGAGGTAAACGGGAGATCTCCGAGAAAACCCGTAGACCAGCGCGACATCGTCCGGCACGATTACCGCATGCGAGAATCTGGGAACGACCCTTCGGGAATCGAACCAGGTTTGCCTAGGTGGGAGGCAAGTAGTCGAACCACTACACCACCGCGGCCCCCTATTCAGCTAGGAAAGCTGGAATGAGTGCCCGATGAACTGTTAATATTGTAAAAGAGTATGGCGAATTTCCCGCCCNTTGTATCACAACGAAACACATTAAATATTTGGAAATGTATTTAAACAGTATCTGACCCTTTGTTTTCTACAAAGTCTTACAAATTTTGGCGTTATAAAAATATGTGTAACAAAACTGAAAAAAAAAAGTGTTATTCCTAAAACTTTTAAACTGTGTTCTAGGAGGAAAAAACAGATCATGTTTGGCTCTAAAATGTATTTTTATGCTAATCATAAAAATACTAATTTTGGGAAGTTTTTTTTAAGATGGTTTCTAAATTCCAGGTTATAGAGGAGTACAAATTATTTTTTTAACTTTTTTTTAGAAAGAGAATATATTTTTGTTCACATTTTCTTATGATACTTGTATTTTCATGTCTCCATTATTGGCTTCTTCTGGGGATATTTGCTAAAAATTAAGATTATTATTTTAATTTATATGCTTATTTCTCGTATAAGGATAACTTTCAGCTTAGTGGGTAACATGCAGGCTGAGACGGAATTGGACAGACAAATTTCACGAGGTGCAAAATTAATTGGAAAATATATAGGGCACTTTCTAACTAAACCGAATATTAAGGGAGATACGAGCCTTTGAAAATCAAGAATTTAAACTGTGTTTCTGCAAAATATCGGAAACCAAGTTAAAATTAAATTACAATTATCCGAAAATTGTTTTACGATATCGAGTTCTTTAACTTAAGAGCCATCTCTGAGTAATACCTCCCCCTGTAATGATTATAACAGGCGTGGCCACATTCTTATTACATTAAACATTTTTACCATCAGGATTTATGAACCTTTCATGTTGGTTTATTGAGCGGCATGACCTAGTTAACAACAATGGCCGCCATGTTGCAACCGTCCAGGGCCCACCGCTTTCCTGTTAAACGCACACAAACCTTCGAATGCAGCGATACAGCGTCTAGCGTGTAGGAAATACTACCTATAGTCTATTCGCGGTTTCTTCACACTTTTTGAATCAAACCTTTGAAAAATCACTCCATGTATTGTGTATTCGCTTGTTTCCTATATACGTCGTGTATCACAAGAGTTTTAAACTTGTGTTAAAATAAAAGTACCTTATTTTTGGTTAAATTGAACTTTTACTTACATTTTATCTACCAATTATAGTATTTCATGTACAATTAATACGAATCAATACAGTGAGAAAATAGGTGTGTTGGTAATGCCTAGTAAGAAAATGTTCTTTTACAAAATTTCATCACACTTGAGTGCGTACGAATGTGGTGCGCTGGCCCTTTAGTGTCATTTTCTAGACTCACTCAATCTTTGTTTGCACGAGGCGGAGGAATATCGAATATCGAGNCGCTGGCCCTTTAGTGTCATTTTCTAGACTCACTCAATCTTTGTTTGCACGAGGCGGAGGAATATCGAATATCGAAGAAGTAGAACTTTAGCAGTGCTTCATAAAAGTGTAAAGTAACCGCGAATGGACTACAAATGCTTCTATTGTATGGCATGCTGCTGTGTCCAATGCACCGACGACATTGGCAGACATTTTTAACGCTTNACTACAAATGCTTCTATTGTATGGCATGCTGCTGTGTCCAATGCACCGACGACATTGGCAGACATTTTTAACGCTTACTGTGAACAACAATTACCGTACAATAAGTTAATAAGCTTACAGTACTGAAGCTGCCCGTTTATTTTTACGGCGACAGTCAATGTGCGGATTCCCTGCAGGAAGCATCGGTACTGCGCATGCGCGTGGAACGGTAACGGTGTCGTCGAAAGCGCCAGAGACCTTGCTGGTTGAAGAGTCTCCGACATCCACTACCTGGAGCTGTTTTCGGCATACCCCGCCACCTCTCTACTAGTTTCTCCTCTCCCTTATTATTTCTCGTACCATGGGTGGATAGAAAGAGCACATCGTAAATCTCATAATGCATGTAACAATTTTTAATTATTTCCTGTCGAAAGGGGTGTTACGGTGTCTGTGGTGGTTTTTCCCTTTCTCTCCTAGATGTAGTTTAACTATAAGTACATTAGGGAGGTTTTTCATGGCAAAACTCGGCCATGGGAAACCCAATCCCTCTTTGCCGCGATGCATGTTTCCTTGCATGCATGTTTTTCCTTTCCTTGTAAGCGCAAGGGGTTAGCCCCGAGACGCAATAATCCCGTTCCTACCGCGGACTAACATATAACACTTAGTTTTAGAGTAGGTTAGAAAGAAAAAAAAACTGTTTTCGGCATTTGAGGCCTAGAAGCGAGAGAGCTATAGCGTGCGGTCTTCTCGTCGGTCTGCGCGTACCAACGGCACTTTCAGCGGCAACCCTGTCATTTTATTGGCGAGAAGTCTGTAGGGAAGTAGAATACAGGGCCCTTGAGTAGTTTTGTATGTATCTGACGCGTATATTTTGAGATACAGCGCTCTGATATGTGCGTGATACTCGACAGCACTCAAGAGCCCTCGTCCGAACTGTGTGTGTGTGTGTTCTTTTCGTAGATGAGTACGTGGGACGCACGTTTAAACAGTTTGGTGGGAGAAGGTGTGTTCGAAACACTCTGCTACGCAGCTCAAGCTCCGGGTGGCCGGGGAGCCTAAATAACGAGCAGTGATGCGTTGCTGATTCGACCCGGGTCCCCTGCGGGGATGTAATGGCGCGATTCGCAGCGCCCACCAAGAGCGCGAGGCGACCTTGAGGACGTCCAGTTGGGGGTGGCCGTCGCCACTGCCCCAGTTCCTCCTCCCAGGGCGAGAAGTGGGTCAAGGAAACTCGGCGGCCAGTACTCACGGGCCAAGTGCCCAGTCCTTTCAGTCGGCAAATGCTTGTGGTATCTGCAGCCCGGCGCTAACACGTTACCCTTTCTGAACGTAACACACCCACGGTTACTTCACACTTATCTGAAGCCCTCCTGAACTTCTACTTCCCGCGATACTCCTCCACCTTATGCAAACAAAGCTTAGCCGAGTCTAGAATATCACACCAGAGGGACAGCACACCGCATTCGTGTGCACTCAGTGTAACACAATTTTGCATAAGAACGATTTTTTGCTGGACATTACCAACACACCTGTTTCCTCATTGTTTATATTCATATGAATTATAAATTAAATATATATTATAGATAAAATATAAGTAAAAGTTCAATTCAAACACAAATAAGGTACTTTTATGTTAACACGCCTATAAAACGCTTGTTATACACAGAATATATAGGAAATAACCAAACACATCATACATGGGGTGATTTTTCAAACCCGATTATTGTAGGCGTATAATTATTACTTAGAAGTATTCTTTCCTTGCATTAAAAACTTTAGGTTGCATGGTTTTTACACCATAAAATGTCAATATTAAATTTTAGTTTTCTTGGAACGTACGAATTCAATAAACGAGAATATTTACAGAAAATTAAACAAGGGAAACTGAAATATCATGTCTCAACTCTTTTTAAGGTATGCTTAGCAAAATATATTGTACAAGAACTCGTAGACAAATAAAAAATATGTCTTATTTTGAGCAATATTTGAAAATTTCGAAAACATTTCTTAGCGTGATTTCAAATATTTATTGAAGTAACTCATGGTAACTTATTTAAATGTGAATTTTTCTCATTTCGGTAANCTTAGCGTGATTTCAAATATTTATTGAAGTAACTCATGGTAACTTATTTAAATGTGAATTTTTCTCATTTCGGTACGAGAGCTAATTTTAAATAATTATTTGTACGTCCCAAAAAAATTTTGATTCAGACAATTCATTATGCAAAAAAAATGTAGGGTCTAAAGTTTTTTTATGCGAGGAAATAGTACCTGTAAGTAATGTCTACAAGTTGAACAGTATTTGNAAAATGTAGGGTCTAAAGTTTTTTTATGCGAGGAAATAGTACCTGTAAGTAATGTCTACAAGTTGAACAGTATTTGCTACAAATATATAATGTTACCATTTGCTCAAAATTCAGTTGACTGAACCAGGTTCGTTACGGGACGGAGGTCTTAATTAAATAAAAGAGTTAATTATAATCTCCTAACTTTATTTACAATAACTACAAACAAATTTCTCTCGACACAACATCTCACAATAAATTGATATCACTTGCTGTTTACAATTAAAGAATTCGATCAATACAATTTACTATTTCCTCAAAGAAATAAGTGGGATTAAATATTTATAAACCAGTCCCAATATAAAGTATATTCAAAACCTATTCAATTATTTTATAAAATATATGTCCATAATTGAAAGTTCCAATATTTACAATAAAGTCCGTATCACATGTTATTGAGTCCCATATTAGTTTAGTCCAGAGCCCACAAGTCACAATTTTTCCAGAGATCTCCGGGCGCCCTCATGTTCACTCGTCTGGTATCACCCCCCTCTAGTCCATTCACACCACAAACACCTCGTCCACCGTCACCTCGCAATCTTTCGTCGTCTTCCGCCCCCTTCGCCGATGTCCTTCGCTGCACCATCGCATTGATCATCGCACTCAGCCAATTGGCTTCCACAAAAATACTGCCGACTCTTGGACCGTTGCAATATTTATGGAGCTGTAGGCCATCATCCAGAAATTTCTCTAAATGCCACATTGTGCTGAGGGTCCTAGTTCCCAGAATATTCTTGCGCATACTCTAAACTCGTCGGCTTCTACAGTAGAGGGAGGAGGGACTGTGATGCCAGGCAGGTCGCCGCTGTCAATCATTCCTCCCGGGTGAGCGACGGTGCAACGAGCGGGTCTGCCCGCTCGGAGGGAAGGGTCGATGTGGGTCACCTCCCACAGAGCTGGACCACGCATAGAGCTCGTGTCAGCGTGTAATAATAATAATGAATATTTCGCAACCAGCACCCTAAAGTCAAATGCAACCGTAACTGGAAATAAATGCATTCAAGTAGATGATGATAGTGGAAGAGAAATGGCGACTTTGGCACAAGGGGCTGGGGACTTGGAGCGTCGGAGCTATTCATGCTCTGTCATTCCGGTTAGCCGGTGGCCATCTTGACCACAATGTTAGATTTAGGTCACCTTGAATTTAACCTTTGACCTTGACTCTTAAAAAAAAATATTATTTTAAAAATTATTAAAGGAGTATTAAAAAATTATATAAAAATAAATGTAAAATGNGACTCTTAAAAAAAAATATTATTTTAAAAATTATTAAAGGAGTATTAAAAAATTATATAAAAATAAATGTAAAATGATTAAAAAATCTATTTAAAAAATCTTACATTTCTGGAGGTCACCCCAACCACCACCCCTCTCACCAATACTCATTCCGTCGTATGCGGACATTTTGGTTTATTCGTTTGCCATTTGTTAATATATTGCTGGAGGATGCCATCATGTTTTTTTCGTTTGTCATTTATTTATACATTGCTAGCGGATGCCATCTTGGTTTTTCGTTTCATTTGGGTATACATTGTTGGAGAACGCCATATTGCTTTTTTCGTTTGTCATTTTTTTATACATTCTTGACGGACACCATCTTGGTTATTCGTCTGTCACTTGTTTATAAATTTCTGGAGGACGCCATCTTGGATTTCATATGTTTTCATCACCTAAGAGGCCCTAGTGTATTAATAATCATTTTAACCACAAGGAAGCAGCTACATTTGATTATGTTTTAAAAGTATAAGTTGCGCTGTCAAGACCCTCCATATTGGATTCTATTTTCAACACGTAGGTGGCGTTAATTTCTCTATAATGCCACCTGCTATCGACCTGTACCGAATGGTGACATTGACCATTCCTGCAAACTACGTAACCTGTCATATTTGATTTATTTTGGGTTTAATCTTGAATGCAAGTATTTTTATTAAAAATATTTTTATGTAAAGCGGGGAGGTTTTTAAAATAAATAAAAACGCAATATATTTTTTTACACAAAATTTATTGTACACATAATAAAATATACACAATCAGCAAAAAAAATCAATAATTTTTATCAATATTCTTCGAACATAGTCAAAATTACATATTTTTTTAATCTGCAGGTCTTCAATTATGATTTTTGGGTATCTCGTAGAAGGCTGATCAATGTATGTATGGTGGTAAGCAGCATACTGGTTCCTGGCGAGACTGACTTAACCCCAGACTAACTCCTGACGAGACCAGTTCCTGCAAAACTGTTAAAGGATACAAGGGCCAAGGTCAAAGGTCAAGATCACCTGGTTCAACGTTGTGGACAATATGGCCACCGGCCGACCGGAATGACCGAACATGAACAGCTCCGACGCTCCGAGCCCCCATCCCCTTGTACCAAACTCGCCATTTCTCCTTTACTGATGATATCGGAATGCGTTTGTTATTAGAGCCCCATTTTATTTTTCATCTCATTATACGACAAGGAAGTGTTTTATTCTCACATGTGTTCATCTTTGTGTATTAAATTAATAAAATGTAAATACAATTTTTAGGTGGCTTAATAATGTTGTAAAATATAAATCTTGTGTGAATTAAATAGAGGAAAAAGTTTGCTCAAGTATAGGTATCAAAAACAAATTGCCGACGTTTATTTTAATCTAAATAAATATTGACGAATAGCATACAAATGAACACAATTTTATACAACAAATATTTCAAAGAGGTTTGTTAGAAAGTAATACTTATTTTGTAACTTGGGAAACTCATTAAATTACACTGCCGGACACGGAGATCACTACATCCTCTTTCCCTATGTGAAACTTTATTAAGCAACAATAAGCTTATAGACGGTAGTAGAAATGAGTAGCGAGGGCGCGCTTATTAGCATCTGCAAAGCATACGTTCAGTGTGGGGCAGAGCGTCCTCTCGTGGATATAAAGGCAGGAAATCCGTCATGCAGGCGGTGGACAGTGTCCTGAGGCGCGTGCAACCATGCTTCTTACAACTGCACGTGTAGATGAGCCAGTGTTTGGGCAGGTGGTTGGTGGTGGTGCCGATGTCGCCCCATCGTAACCCACGCGTGCTCAGTAGGAGGCAAATCTTGAGACCTCGCGGGCCAAGAAATGCAGAGCCTATTGGCTGATGCGAGCTGTATAGGGAAGATAATTAATCTGCCACGTAATAGTGTAATAGCATAATAGCTGCGCAAAAATGGTAAAAATAAAAAACGGTGCCGCAGAACCTCAGTTACACATAGCTGTGCTGTATCAGTGCCACCGAAACCACGAGACATGATGGGCATTCACAACTGATGGCAACTCATACCCTAACACCTGGTGTCCGAACTGTAAACAATTTTCTTGTGAACTTCCTAAACTCTAATGGAAGTATTTAACCTATACGTAGTACGCGGATAATACCACATATCTAGAGACATGAAGAGTTCGCGGATTAATTCTAGGACAAGCTAGAATTCAAAACCCAAGCGTTTATATAACTTAATCCATTAGCCCACGCCATATTTGACACTTCCTGGAGAATGCTGGTCCAATCGTTGCCTTCCACTGAGACAGCAAGCAACCAATGCGCAGTTGATGTTGGCATATTTGTACATAAAACTGTAGAGTCTAGCCGCCATGTCATTGAACTCGCGATTTTTTCCGGTCTCTGCACATATCAGACTGCCAATGTAGGAACGTTGAGCGTTGTTCCAATACAAAGTTGGCACTTTCCCTACGCATTTGTCCCTTTCCTGAGCAAATGCACTCTACCACATGGATGCATGGGGGAAATAATTTACTATTCGTGCTCTCTCACTGCACGTATACACTGATGTGATGAATGTATGGACAATTTCTTAGAGTGGCAGGACATATGGCATTGCGTTGCCCACTGTGGCTCCAAAACCTGCCGTGACCATCATCTGCCTTAAGATTGAAGCGGGACTCATCGGAGAACACAATACGTCACCGTTCCTCCGTCCAACGTTGACGCGCCTCTCGCCAGTGATGGACGTGCCGCACGATACAGAGGGGTCAACTGCAAATGGCGCAGTGCCTGTAGGCCAGCCTTATTGAAAACGGAGACGAGTGGTTCTTGCCGAGACCGCCAAGCGCAGTGTAGGCCCCAAAGACTCCAGGATCTCTCTGCATATACATTTATCTCATCCGGCATGAAATCATTTTTTTTTTCAGAATGTGCCAATTTAAATAANTTTTTTTTTCAGAATGTGCCAATTTAAATAAGCTGTTCATTCCCAAGTATTTATTCATTGACCAAACACTCGATTAGAAGTTAATAGTTTGCCCCTGTATGGATTTCCGTATTTAACACATTCAGCACAAAAACATCTTTCAGAATATGTCCTATCAAATATTTTTTTTTAAATTTAAAGTACTTTTTCACCTTCTAAACACTCATTTAGAAGTTCATAGTTTGTCCCTGAATGAATTTACATCATCATTAGAATCAAACCATGTTTTAGAATGTGTCCTATCAAATCAGTTGTCGTCCATTCTCAAGTATTTATTCACCCTCCAAACACTCTATCAAGAGTTCTTAAATTGTCCCTGCACGAATTTCCATATTTAACTCATCAAACATTTCCAGAGTGTTTCGTTATCAAATAAGCTGTTCATACCCNTCCCTGCACGAATTTCCATATTTAACTCATCAAACATTTCCAGAGTGTTTCGTTATCAAATAAGCTGTTCATACCCCAAGTACATAGTTATTCATCCTCCGAAACACTCAATCAGGAGAACTTTCGCTCGTCCTTGGATCCCGCTCACGAGAAGATGAAAGACATGAAGCTCCCAGCCCAAACCGTCCAGATGTGCCCTGGCAGGCCGCGCCCCACCCGTGGCGTGGTCCAGGGACGCAGCATCCGCCGGGCAGAGAAGGGCCCCGCTCGTAATCTCGGTCGACATCTCGCGGAAAGCATAACGCGCACGGAGAGTGTGTGGTGATTGATGAGTCAAACGCTCCCTGCACTCCCAACACCTACCCCCCCTCCCCGTCTCCTGCGCACCATAATTGGCTGTGCGTGCGACACCTGCGCCCCTGGCGGCGGTGATCAATAGCCTTAATTTCGGCACTCTCTTGTTTTCCTACAGGGCCCAGGCGCGCTGGCGCGGAGGGGTGCTGACACTCATTTGTCTTCATTGGTTTGTGGCGCCATGTTGAAAAACAGGCTCTGCGGAGTGTTCGGGAGGGGTAAAGGGGAAAATAGGGCNATAAACCCCCAGAAGGAAATTGGCTTCCGAAGTAATTCCGCACCGACAAAATGAGCCGAAATTTATTGGCGCTAAATAAAATGAAACCGAAACCTGCAGTTTCATTTTATTTCAATTGGCTGGAGCCCCGGAGCTGTAGGAAGGCCATTATTCTTTGGTAAAGAATTGGCGGGCATTTAACGTGCCCCCCCTTCCTCCACCACCCTCCCAAACCACAAATAGAAACATTTTCACCGGGATATGTTTTATGTGTCAACGTAGGTGCAACTGTCGCGTGCACGTTACGGTCCGACTGCAATTAGCTGGTTTGGAGCTTCTCGCATGAAGATACAGAACTTTAGTGCTTTGAATGTCCTCGCCTGACACGTTCACTAGCAGTGTCCGCGATCCTAGATATGCTACTCAAAAAAAGGTTTTGCGACACCGGTATTTCTAAGTCACCGGATTGCCCATAGTCCAAGAGAAAGTATGGGATGAAATTCACACTGTCTATACAGAATACAACGCCAGACTTGACAAATTATTTTTTTTTGCAATGCTCCGTCTGTTCCAGCGAACATTTTTCATGAGCGACCGATAACAGGTGGGGCAAAACTTTTTTTTAAGGATTTGCGGACGGTATTGTAGGCCTGCACTGGCACGTATCCAAGACAGGGGTCCATGAGATCGGGAGGGGGAGGGGGGGTCTCAACTCCTCCCAAAAGTAAAATAATCTCTTCAGTAGAGTGCAAGGAATAGCAACACTCAGAAATAAAAGTTATGAGGTTGTGAGGTAGCTATAGAATTTCGACAGACCAACTGTATTGGCAGATGAGATTGTATTATTGTTATTTAGATTTTTTTTTAAACACAATATTTTGCATTTAAAATGCATGCACTCGTGTGGCATTTTAAAATGTAAGCTGACATCCTTGGCCAATCTCATGCTCTTAAAATTTTTCGTTGTTTCACTATTTATTTTTAGTTCCAGAGGGACAAGTGCCCCCTCCCCTAACACCCCCCCCCCCCCCAAATCTCACCCTAGAT
>NQII01001338.1:153185-167428 GCA_002778355.1 Clitarchus hookeri
CAGGCACACCCTTCCGCGCTAACCACGCCGGCTATTCATGACGTCTTCCATACAGAAACTACATTAAGTGCCGTGTATTATTTTACAACTCTTAAAAACACAATAATATTGTAGCGATAGTAATAGTATGCTGTTCCACATAAACTAGTGTTCTTTACTAAGAATACTCACAAATAATACACTTTAAAATGCTTTTTTTTCATATTATGTCTTGCGCAAAGTTTTACACTACTATTTTTTTTTTTAAGCAAAATTTGCCATAAAATATACAATGCACAATAGCAAAACACTTTCTTAGCCAAGTTATATGTTAACCATTCCTAGTTGTGCCAACATGCAATAACATCTTAAGTAAATATTTTTTCAAAGCTTCTCTAGTAATTACAACTGTTAGAAGTTAATAATGTATCGAGCTCAGTTTATTGATAAATTTTCTAAAGTGTAACGTTATATGATATCTAGTTTCCTTCAAAGCTGGATTGGTATGTTATTCTTGTTACAGTTTACCTCATTACGCCGTACTCTTCTCACACGGTCACATATTATAAATTGTTTCTGACTTGCACAGTAAAGAAGTTGGTATATTTAAAAGCTGAATTTTTATGATATATAAGACAACCTTCTAGGGGTAATATTTTGAAATACATAAATTAATTTTATACGATTCTCGGTATTAGTAAATTTTCTTTACATCCAAAATAAACCATGCTTTTATTACTATTATCAAACTGGTAAGCTACTTTTTAAGATATTATGCTGGGACTTCGTCTCGTACCACATCTCAAAACCGAGTTATGCAGGCCGTTGAACAACGGGAAACACGCCGGTCTTCGCTTTACATTTGAATAATAGAAGTCTAGGGTACTGGATGCGAGTCTATTTACAAACAAATTCCATGATGATTTTAATACAATCGCAAACATATTCAACTAAAACTCGCCGATTATTACGTAAAATAGTCTTATGAATTAATTTTATCCGAAAAAGCTGGCAGTGCCTTTTCTGGTAACTGAGGCCGCTCAGTGTTTATGTCGAGATCGTTTNCCGAAAAAGCTGGCAGTGCCTTTTCTGGTAACTGAGGCCGCTCAGTGTTTATGTCGAGATCGTTTATGAGGTCAAAGTCATTTAATACTAGGCCTAGTGTTGATGGCGCTAGGCTGCCAGTAAAGTATTATAATGGAAACTTCCATTTTGTAAGGAGCTTAAGTATGTTTATTGGATTAACTTATAATCAACTTCATTGTTCTAAAGAAAATAAGCCTGTCTCTCTATAGAGGAGTTGAGGCGTGATTCTTTTAATGCTCGCTAGCAAAATCATTTATGCGAGGCGTAGATTTGGTTGTAGTAAGGTTTAGTGTATTCAGGTCGGGAGCAAAACAAGATACCTTATGTGACAGTTTGACATAGGGAAAATTTCCTCCGCTAGGTGCGCTCGTGTTCCAAAAAGGTCGCTTTTAAGCTGTAGATAAATTATATTCCTTCGTGTATAAAAGTTTTATTTTTGCATTAATTGTGATACAGCCTATATTTACCCCAGCCAAGTATTAAGTATTAACTTTATTTTGTAACTACACAGCTCAAAAAAGTTTTGCACCATCGAGATGAGTGATTTACTAGGTTTCTCACTGCCCAAGAAAGTATAGGATGCAAATAGACACTCCGTGCAGACTATCGCGGACCCTACACTACCAAGAAAGGCCACAGATGCAGAGGTGATAGGAAAGCGCACCTCCAGCGCTCTCTAGGAACGGCCGCCGAACTAAATTTTGTGACCTTTGCACCCACGCGCAACACGCAATTTTGGTATCCTTCCGCTGTTGCTAGCTGTTTTCGGCCTGACTCTCTGCACAGACGCGGTCGCTGCATGATGTGTTCGCCGTGTGCTCCCTTGTTCGGGGAGGTTACTGCAGGCGGATGATTCCCCTGCAGCAGTTTATTTAGTTAGGTAATTTAATTTGTGAATACTCTTCATAATCCTATGCAGTTTCTTCTCTTCCCTCCGAGAGGGGTATCTACAGCATCAGTCTTTCTCCGGTAGTAGGTGGCATGTTTTATTGACCCTAGAACAATTAATTAATTTTCGCGATTATTCTTGTTTACGTGTTCCAGAGGGACCCAGTTTTATAAGATGTTTCGGAACCCAATTTTATGGGATGTTTTGGATTCCAAGTTTCTTTCGAAGTTTATATCATGTTTTGGAATCATCTTGCAGATCAAGTCTTTATTTCTGTTTGAGAACTACTTGCCCGGCTTATTTTATTTGCGGTCCGGAGAAAGATTTTCATCTCCAGCTTCATGACTCCGCCTGGAGAAGATTCGGTTAAGTGCTAGTTTCATAGACCATTGTTTTTATTAATCTTGTTATATTCTGGAGCATGTCGATACTTAATGCATCACTGATTGATGAACTTTTATTTATTACAACGTTTGTGATGTAAAATGAGATTGAAATATTTATCTGTAATTTATGAATTATTGTTTAATGTGAATCATTGGCCAAGTATAAGAAAATATGCATTTGTAAAATATAGCGGGACATGAGTTAAATTCACAAGCACAACAAAGGCGGAGGTCAGTTGTTCACAGTCAGTTGTTCCATGCCCGAGACAGGAGTCAGTTGTTCAGCTGAGACAGAAATGAGTTGTTCGCTGCCACGATGCGAGGCGGAGAAGGCAGTTAGCGCGAGAGTCAGCCGTATCACCAGGCCGGGGTTCGGACCCCGGCCCAGGCAGTGATGTTCAATCAGTGGTTCAGCTGAGGTGGAAGTCAGTAGATCGCCAACCTCGCCGAGAGACGCAAAGCAGTCGGGTGAGTCAGTCACAATCGAGGCCGGGTTCGGACCCTGGCCGAACCAGTGATGCTCAGGCAGTTCGACAGACAGGAGCGTCATGCTGAGACGCGATAGTAGACAGTCATGTGACGGGAACAGTGCTGAGAACTTATTAGTATATTCCCAGAATCAAGTGGCAGCCCATACCGAGAGGCGCCACTCCCGAGAAGACGTAGTCATGCGCCGGATGGCGACGAGGCAAGCAGTCAGTCAGTCAGTGAGTCAGTTGTGATGTCACTAGGGAGAGAACCCAGGAACAGCTAAGACTTTATGTGTAAATTTCTGGGACAAACCAAGTAGAAGTGCCGATACCTTATGAGTTCATTCCCGAAAAAGTAGTGGCAGTTTCCAAGGCAGAGACGTCGGGAGCGCGAGACGGGTCGTGGCAGACATCGACGAAGGAGAGGGGACGCGAGGTCTCCGACGAGGAACGCCAGCCGAGATCGAAGAGATATCACAAGTCCCGGGAAATCAATTCCGGTCTTCCGACAAGGGAAGCCGAACTGTCCCAGCTACTTAAACCAAAGGCGGAGACGAGTGGCGAGCTTCAACGAGGAGCGCCACTTCGAGAGGGAGTAGTCCAGTGCAGCTGGGCGCCGAGAAGGCTGAAGCTGGGTGGGGACCCGCCAAGGGTTCCTCGCCAGGACGTGGTAAGGAGTCAGTCGAAGCCGAAAGAGGAAGTCAGCTGAGTACAGCACGCCAACGAGAGCCAGTCCGAGAGCTTGTAAAAGGGCCACCTAACTCACCAGACCCCACTACCGTCGGAACAGCACCAAAAGCCGCAGTCACAGTTAAGTAAAAACGCTTCCATTTAAGCTACCTTCCCCCCTATGCATAGCATTTCGTAAACCAGCCCTTCAGGCCTACGACATGTAGGGGGGCTCAGTCTCGTGTGCGCGTGTGTAACTACCCATGTTATCTTCAGTCAAATAAAAGACTTGTGTGTGAACTAACTGAGAATAAGAGTATGTGTTTACCCCTTACGCAACAACCACAGGTGCCCTTAATCTGCACCAAAGTATAGTAACTCAGTACCCTACTAGCCATCATCCTGCATAACTCAGGAGTGGCAGCAGCGACAATTTGTTGTCTAAAAATTCAAATGAGTTAATTAAAAGATTTATTCTGAAACTGTAATCTTATACTTTTTTCATTTATGTCTACCTGTGGACAATTAATAGCTATTTAAAAAATAATTCGTAAGATATTACTAGAATCAGTTTCTAGGTAAAATGAACATGGTGTTCCGTTTGCTTAGCACCTACACCTTCCAAACAATTAAATAGCAATATTGTCTTAATAGTGTCTGACATTGTGGTAGCAGAGGAATATTATAATTTTACGTAACTGTCCACAGCATATTGTGTTATTGTTCCAGTAATTATTGATTTTATTATATACTAGTGAACCAGCCCGGCTTCGCCCGGTAACAATTTAGTTTTTACAGCGATACTTTGAAAGACAAAAATGGTTACTGTGGGTCATCCTTAAAATATAAACCATATGCTATTGCGGACTTTTCTTTTTGAGAGCTACAATAATGTAGTACATTAATTTGGTGTATCTCTTATGGTTTAGTCACAGCGCAAGCCATGTTAGCGCCCTAAAAGCTGTTTTTGAAGACTTGATTACAAACGGTTCGACATTTCTCTACTTTCCTTACATTAAATATAAATGTGTTATAGATTTAAACCTTCCTCGAGAAAGTGTCTAAATGATGTTGAAAACTGCATTAAAATCCATCAAGTACTTTAGAAGTACTAAGCGAACACACAGACAGACGCGGATAAGTGACTTTGTTTTATACTATTTATAGACTAGAGATTTAATGGACACTGTATTTGTTTTTTTACCAGACACTGAGGTAATTTATGCCACATTGAGCATGGTTGATTATCGTGATTTAAAATGGTAATCTATATTTCTGAAAGCAAACATATCATTAACAACCATGCCACACACCACGGTACAAGTGGAGATTCGCATTTCGGCTTGCCTTCTCACGTTTTTTAAATTGTAATTAACTCTTGGCGTGTAAAACATACATATATCTTGAGCGTTTCATTAGTAACTACAGTGTTAAAGCCAAAGGGCTTTACGGTGATCATACAATTTCAACTTAATATTTTGAGGGGATTAAGTATAGTTTAAGACGAATTTCCAAGTTGTGTTGGGCTTGTTTGCTTCAAGTTACGACATTTCATGATAAGAGTAAGTTTTGTCTTATCTTCACGAGTCTTCAAATAGTTGAGACATACTGTAGAAAGACCTCATCTAGAGTTTGCAATTGATTTTTTTTCCTTTTGAAAAAATTCGTTTCCAATGAGAATTCTTAAAACAATTCAAAATGATTCATCAAGTAATAATACATTTAATTAAGTTAAGTTGTTGTTAGAACATCGGGAATGTTAAGGAATAACTGCTATAGGTTTTTCACAGTAAATTNATATAGGTTTTTCACAGTAAACTGAGTACTTTTGAAAGCCCTGCTTAAGATGGACTTGTGTGCGTATTCCTCCGCCTTATGTAAAATTAACATTGCCGTGGGCCTCGTCACTTTATTCATTCGCCGAGAAAGTAAAACTGAAATTAGTATAAAAGTATATTTTACAAATTAGCTCACTTTTACACTTTGATGCATTAAAAAAAAAACAGAAACCAAAGTAAATAAGTTATCACAACTAGTTACCTAACACTTTTTCTTCGACGTTAAGACATGGAACTACTCCTCTCTCCCACCCTCCCAAATCGTTACCAACTTAACTTGGCGCATGTCAATCAGTGCTCCCGTTGAAATACATGCAGGTAGGAGCCATTACTTTTTTCTAAGGTTGATTTCAAAAGTGCTCACTTCACCATGAACAGTCTTTATGAGAGTGTAAATGGAAATGTAACTCCTAAAGATATAGAATTGACACCTACTTTTCATTCTAAACCTATTCATGGGGTCCCGTGTTTGGTTGAAATTAATTTATTATTGTTCCACCTGCATATTTCGTTCACCTATAAAATTGGGAGCTTTTCCCACTAATATACATGCCACAAGGGAACCCTTTAACCCTTGGGAAGGAAGGGAGTCTCGGTGATTTGTTGCTGCAGTTCAACACTTTTAATAGTGTTTCTTATTGGTGGACTATGTGTGAAAGGAGAAGGCGTTAGTAGGGTCAGGTACAGGGAATAAGGCGGGAGAAGGGATAGTGTTTTGCCCTCCATGGAAGGAGAAGCAGCAATCGGAGAAATGGACAATCGGAGAAGTGGCCTAGTTGGCATCGGAGAAATGGGCAATCGGAGAAGTAGCCTAGTTGGCATCGGAGAAATGGGGAATCGGAGAAGTGCACAATTGGAGAAGTGGGCAATCGGAGAAGTGGGCAATCGGAGAAGTGGGCAATCGGAGAAGTGGGCAATCGGAGAAGAGGGCAATCGAAGAAGTGGGCAATCGGAGAAGTGCACAATCGGAGAAGTGGTATACGCCCGATTTACAGGTCAGTTTATGCACCCCTGGTATATTAGTGGCTGGTGCTAATACCAAAGAAACACCCCCCCCCCCCCAAAACTGTTCGTTCTCTAGTTGCAAGAAGCAAGTTTAACTCAAGAACAGTGTGCGACAAAATGATACGTGTCCGCAACACTTGATCTTATAAATGAATCCGTGACCANCAAAGCTGTTCGTTCTCTAGTTGCAAGAAGCAAGTTTAACTTAAGAACAGTGTGCGACAAAATGATACGTGTCCGCAACACTTGATCTTATAAATGAATCCGTGACCAACGAGTAAACGCAATCTTGTAAAGCTCCAACATACTTACCTGGACTTACTTTGCGCTTTCAAGGGCGACACATCTACGCGCATCAAGGAAAGGAATAAAAATAACGCGCCGTCTTACCTTCGTTCTACGAGTAGCGACAGGTACTTTGAACTGCAAGCCTACCATATTATTGGTAGAAAGTCTTTAGCAAAGTTTGCGGCACAGGACCCTATAAAAGTTTGATAGCTGTTCGATAAGTGTGATTTTATATATAGCAGTGTGAAAAACGTTATTTGCATAGTATCATGTCGAAGGCACAACTAAGAACTGTCTCGGAACTTCGACTTAAGAGAAGTGTTTGTTCTTTTTATAAGAACAACTGAATGCGTATCGTTCAGCAATTTGTTTTTCGATTGCGCATGTAAAAAAATACGCTGATAAGTTATTAACCCTCCAGGTAGAGGACACCTTAATGCCACTTTATTAGTTCACACACGATCGTGCATCTGATGTTGTGACTATTTCCGTTGATATACTGCTTTACTCACTGACGTCGTAGGAATATTTAAGGTACCAAGAATTATCCGTAATTTCACGGATAAAAAAAAAAAAACAGGTACTGCTGATTGTAGTTGACCACTGAGCCTGAAAGCAGTCGTTCCGTGCCATCGCACCGGATATACAGGATTGGTATTAACACAACCGACAAACTTCCGTTGCGTGTCTGTCTTGAAAAAAATAAGCTGGGAAAGTATGACTTACACTCATTGCCATAAAAATTAGCACAGCCTACAAAACTCATTCGTAGGGACCTACAAATTCGCTTTATTTTGTGGCTGCGAACAAAACTCCAAGGCTTTGTGTATGCGTTTGAAATCTGCCATTGGCCGACATCGCTTTTTAGCCAATAGTAACAGCTGAGCAACCAATCTCCATTAAACCGGACATACAGGTAAACGACGCCAAATATTTGTTGGTAGCAATTGAAATATCTAATTGCACTAAAGTATGTGTAAAGAGTGAATTCTATAATGAAACATAACCGTCGAAAGTTGGCAAACAGGCTTAACAGTGGACGATACCAAGCGACTGAAGTTTTGGGATGTAACACATGCTAATACGTCGTACGAGGGAGTTGCCGTCGTTCTTCGTGTGGCCCCTATGTGGACAATGTTCAGAAAGCACGCACGTGCCGTGAAACCCGCGATACTCACCAGGCCGTGATGACTGAGGGAAGGTTATGCCGAGAAAACCTATGAGACATCCGACGGACAACTGACGTAGTTCAGAAAAGGCCATACCGTACAGCTACTAGAGTCAGGATGGATGACGTGCAGAAAATAGTAGTCTACTCGTGGTTACTCCCAACTTTTCTGAAGCCCTGCTAACGTTCCACTTTCGGATTACCCGTTACGCACCCGTTATCTAAATTGAAACACAAAACTAGAAAAAATACACCAACGGGACAGCGCGCTGTATTTGTGTACGGGTCAGACAAGCACTCGTGATTTTTTTAAAATACGTAACAGTGACATGTGTTTCCAACAAAGCCACGTGAAAACCTACTGTAAATATGTTTATAATACATGTTTAATTTACAAATAAAGTAACGAAACACAATTTAATAATACTTTACGTAAGAATTATTTAAAATGTGATATAAATACCATAATTTACAAATAAATTATTAGCGAAAGTTACATTTACTAAAAATAGCTTTAATTTTATAGTAATATAGTGATATATGCCATACATAAGGGGTATTTCCAAAGATTTGGTTCAAAAAGTGCGAAGAAACCGTGAATAGATTATACCATCAGTTCAGCCTCAGTGTTAACACGAAAATGTTTACGGAAATCCACAGCTGACCTAATGAAAGGCCACTCGTAATGACGAAGAACGGAGTTGGGCTCCGTAAGTACAAAATACACAACGTCTCCGTATTTACGCCTTGGTAGAGTGTAACGAGACGCAACGTTCTGCGTCCGTTGCATAACTTCGTTTCCGTCACCAAAGCATTTCCTACAAACACGTCATCACTGGGGCTGCCGTCCTTATTTTGCATGAATATTTCTTAAAGCAGAAGCATATTTTATTTAATGACGAATTTTTAATTAATTTTAAAAACTAACTAAATTTATATAGTTGTTTTACTGTAGTTCATTCACGGTTTATTCTGATGTTTAGAAACGAACCTTTNATTTTAATTAATTTTAAAAACTAACAAAATTTATATAGTTGTTTTACTGTAGTTCATTCACGGTTTATTCTGATGTTTAGAAACGAACCTTTGAAAAATCCCCCTAGGAGTAAGTAACATGACCACCCTTTTTTTAAAATAACTTGTTATAAATAACTTTAAGGTAGTGTATTCTTGAATAAATAAAACTTTAACTTAGTATCTTCTATAACTTGTAATATTTATTTCGTATTAAATACGAATGAAAAACAGTGAGAGCAGCGATGTGTTGGCAACGGCTAGTAATAAATTGTTCATAGTTAAAATATTGTTTAAACCTAGTGTTTTAACATGCTATTTGTAAATTAAACGTTGCCTATTGATATATTTGAATTTTTAGGTAGCACTGAAGCAAACGCATTTCATTGTTACAGTTAAACATATCAGCGCAAATTACCGTGCGTAGGCCCTAGTGACATGGCGGTTATTTTTTTCGTCCAAGGAAGAAACTTGAATAGGCGGAGCAGAGCTTCTCTCTCTCTCTCTCTCTCTCTCTATCTTTTTTTTTTCGGGAAGTTTCGCACCGCCAATAGTAGCAGGAAAATTATACATGTTAGCAATATTTGCATATTCCATACTCATAACAGCAAAAATGGTGATTTTTCAGTTTTTAATTTATAACTGAAACGAGATTTTATTGTTTGATTACTTATTATAATATATTGAGATGTGATGGCGGGATGGTTACAAATCCGAAGTTGGCAGGAGTGGCTACTGGCGACACGACACGGAGTGTTGCTGAACGAAGCGTTAATTTCTCTTTTTGGGAAAAATGCTTACAATCACCACATCAAGTTTGTACACGTTGTGTTTTCTAAACCTACCTAGGCAAGTTACGATGTTGTGATAAATCTTGTTATTTCCCACTGCAGGAATAAATATACTGTAACGCGCGTCGTGACCGCCGTGTGTGAAAAAGTATTGTTGTCATTACTTTACTTTGGGCCAGCGNGACTTTACACGGCAGGGATAAATATACTGTAACGCGCGTCGTGACCGCCGTGTGTGAAAAAGTATTGTTGTCATTACTTTACTTTGGGCCAGCGTGTGTGTGATTGCAAATATTGGACTTGCGAAATTTATACGTTTTAACAGTAAACTGTATTTATGTCAACGTTGTAACTTTCCCCAGGTGTTTGAAACACAATTGTGCAACGTGCTTTCGTTTCTGTGATTTGAATGTTTACCACAATCCCAGCAAAATAATAAGTCCAGTCAGATAAATTTAAATAAACCTAGAAAACCGCATGTACCAATGCATAGAAATATGAGCGGAATAAAAGTTACGGTAGGCCTATTTGTGTGCATGTCAAACACTGTATTTTAAGTTTGTCGTTTCTAGGTACAAAAAATAAGCGGCACGAGTTGCGTGCTTGAATTTATTGTGTATTTTCGTTGGATTGGTTGTTCCTTAGTTTTAATATTTAATACAACTGAGGCCATCATTTTAACGAAATAACCCAACACACATTAATAACAAGAGGTTAAATGTTCCCCCCCCCCCCTGCAGTTGTAACAAGGTTAAACACAGTCGCGTCAAAATATTAACGTGTATTACGTGTAATGTGCTATTTCGTGTGTAACCAATATGTTAACAATGCAAAATAATAACCGTAAGAACTATCATCAATGCAGGCATTGTTAAATGCCATAAAACTGACCTAAATATAGTTATAGGTCTAAATTGTGAGCATTCGTACGAAATGGTTTTTGAAATATGACTAAATTCTTTAACAGCTGAAAACAGTAAACAAAGCGTTTGACAGTTAAATCGTAGAAGTCACACGGCAGTGTTTATGTTTAAATGTAGCGGAAGGATACGTAATAATCGGTAACCAAATGTAGAACATTAGCAGAGCTTCAGAAAAAGTGTTGAGTAACCGCGAATGGCTTATAGCATAAGCCTCACAGTTTTTGAAGAGTTCGTGTATTTATTTCAAAAGTACGTTTTAACAGAACCTGGTTGGTGGGCAACAAGCAGACCTAAAACACAGGTAATTTGACGCCCAGGGTTGCCCCAGACCCCTTCGATAGATCTGTGGAGAGGTAACAGCCAGTTTCCCCCACCGCCACGGTTAATTCCAGCGCCGCTCAATTACCACCCACCCCTCAGTACCGGTGCCAGGGGGGGGGGGGCATCAAATGTGCTGGCGCGATGTGTCAGCAGTCGTTGATCGTCCCGGCAAGTAGGGCGACGATATCGTTCATTTGGCATGGCTGGCTAGTTCAGAATGGCGTGCGTCTACTAGGAACTATTTTGTGTGTCCGAGGCGTAGAAGCAACTCAACCACGTTCGTCTAAAGCCGCGGCCACTCGAAGGTTCTAAAGGTGTTGATTGCATTTTTTTCTTCGGCAGCCACGTTTGATCACGTTTGCGAACAGAATTAATTTCCGTGACTACGCCTTCTATAAAGGATAGGTTAGGATTTCCGTTGGTTTTCGTTAGGTTTTTATTCAATAATACACGATACATCTAAAAAAAAACACGTAAAAACTGTGGGTTCGTATTCAGGACATGCACCGTAGAGAAGGCAGAAATGTCAGTGAACATGGGTCCGGAAGTGCTAGAGCAGTAACCGCGTACAATGAGAGACACTCGATCCCTATTACGTGGGATGCCATTATCAACGATCCGCACGTCGACAAGGTCACGTGAGCGCGTCCGGCAGTCAGTGCGACGACGCGTGGACTCATGAATCCGTGCGCACGGGGGAGTTCTTTTGTATGGCTTGTCGTGTGCCTTGCTGACATAGCATTCTTAATAACGATGATCCAGCGTCTCCTATTTTACATGGTAACGGCTCTGGCATTGAACCGAATCATTTCCGGACCTTACGTTCCTTGACATTTCTGCCTCCTCTAAATGCCCTGAACAGGCCTACGTACCCACAGGATTGACGCATCCAGTATAACTGAATAATCACCAAATGAAAACCAAAGGAAATCCTAACCTCGAAAACACTATTCTATAATTATTTATAATTATCTTCAATCATTATTAAAGCAAGGCCTTGCTGATAGACGCTGATAACCTGAAAATTGTAGAAAAATAACATAGAGAGTAAAAAAGTACCAATAAATTATTAAATTTAATTCATACTAAACATTTTATTTTGTTAATGAATATGTAATTAAATGGTCAGTATTATTAACCTTTAAAATTATAATTAAAACAATTTAAGAAAATATAACGTTACGTTGCATTGGTTACAGAAAAACACATTTCAGGTTATTTGCACAACAAATTTGAATTACAGTGAACAATAAACACTTGCAGAGATTCTCAAATCAATATATATATATATATATATATATATATATATATATAAACTGGCGAAAGCCGAGAAGAACTAAGTGATTATTTCTTGCAGGTATTAATTAACCTATATAAATTTATACATAGGTGACAAGTTGACGCATTCTGCGTCCCTATATTTTATTTGTCAGAACACACGCTCTGGCGAAGCTCGCGGGCGTACGACCGCAATAAGGATTAAGGGTTTTGTGGACGTGCCGGCAGAGTGACGCCAGGAGCCTCGCAGCTGCAAAGGCACCCTACAAAAGGTTTCTGCATGTGCAACTGTTCCTGCACATGCAGACGACATCCGGAGACAACGGAAGGCACCAGGGCGCGGACACAGCTGCATTTTGCAGCTGCCCAAGGGACACCGAGATCCCACCACCAGCTGCATCTGTCCCGGGCTTGTACCGCAATAAACCATGAGAGCTTTTAGCGGACGTGCGTGCAGAACGGGACAATAAACTTCCAGGCCAGAACCAAGGGACGACGCCAGGCCGGCTGCGGACCACACGAGCAGCGGCCACGTGTTTTATGACCCAGGGGGACGACAAGCACCCCGGACCACGTGCAGAGACGGGGGAAGTTGAATATGGTGATGGACGCTACAAAACCACACGAAGGGGGGAGCAACAGGGCAGTCAGTTGAGAGACGTCGAATCAGTCAGTCGGGGGACCTGAAGCGAGGCGTCCGGGTCGGAGCCGGACGAAGCCAGTGCGATGAACGAGTCAGTCAGTCAGTCAGTCGCGGATCGAGCAGTCAGTCAGTCAGTCGGAGTCAGTCGAGGATCGAGAATGCATCACGACGTCGACCTCAGTCGGAGGCCGTCAAACGGGACGTGCGGCGGGAAGAATCCGAGAAAAGTCAGTCAGACTTCGTCAAACGAGAAGGGTGTACCGGGAGCCGAGAGAAAACGAGTTCGCCAAATGCATCAAGACGTGGACCTCAGTCGGAGGCCGTCAAGCGGGACGTGCGGCGGGAAGCATCCGAGAAAAGCCAGTCCGATGTCGTCAAACGCAGAGTCCTGCGTGGACCCGAGAATGAGGAACTTCGAGGCCAGATGTCGGGACGCCCCACCAAGCTGCCAGCCGAAGGAAGACAGCGCAGCAGTGTCAGATAAGTAGTTCTACACCAAGTGTGAAGAATCTTCCCCCCCCACGACGCCAGTCGCGGCATCAAACCATATGTAGCCTACATAGAAAAAGGGGAGGGGAGTTTGTCTCGTGAGTTCATGTACCAGTTAACCTGTTCAAGCAACAATAAAACTCGATTATGTGAACACACGTATAAAGTGTAATTTATTAGTAAATTGGACCTAGAGACAACAGTGTCGATGTATTCCTACGCCCTATCACTGAGGGCTAGCATCAAGTGGTGGCGCCTCACGCCGCAGAGCAGAATCAATACCTACTTCAATTTTCAGCATTTGGCAGGTAACAATTTTTGGCGCCCAACTGTGGGGCCCGCTGAAGTCTGTATAGAGGGAAGCAAGGACAAACTGAAGCACCCGGGAGTAAAGGAATCTCGCCCCAAGAGCTAGCACATTTATGACTTCGAGGGGGTCATAAAATAAAAATAAAAATACAATTAACCCTCGTGGTGCCCAGTACCGACAATAGAACCGAGAAGGGAGCAGAGCTAGGCAATAAACCAGACGAGAAAAGGGCAGGCGCAGGCATGTGCGGAGTTTAAAAGGAAGGCGGAGAATAATAGAAACCCCCAGTGGGTTACTAGGTCACCAGGCAGTGAACGGTAACGAGCCAACCAGGCTAAACACAGACGTCAGGGAGGCTATGACAAAACACCCTGTAGCGTCCAGCAATATTACTTTAAGGAGTCCCAATTAACGAGGGAGAAATTAGCGAACGAAAGAGGAAACGCGGAGGAGATGCCAGGCGCGGGCAGAAGGACGTATTAGCTAAGAAAGGAAGGTCTATTTCACTGGATGGTGAAAAAAAGACGAGGTGTCAGGCAGACAGGTAATTACCGTGCCGACGAACGACAAGAAAAACGAGGGAGAAATTAGCGAACGGGAGCGGAAACGTGGAGCGGATGCCAGTAGCGGGCAGGAGGACGTATTAGCGAAGATAGGTCTCTTTCACTGGATGGTGAAAAGGACGTGGGTTCAGGC
>NQII01001338.1:170123-182769 GCA_002778355.1 Clitarchus hookeri
GAACTTTGTCTGTACTGGACTATGCCAGCAGAAGACCGACTCGAGTGCCTTAACTAACAGCACGACATCGCCTGCAGCGCCTCTCCTGGGCTCGTGACCATATCGTTTGGACCCTGGACGACTGGAAAACCGTGGCTTGGTCAGATGAGTCCCGATTTCAGTTGGTAAGAGCTGATGGTAGGGTTCGAGTGTGGCGCAGACACCACGAATCCTAGGACCCAAGTTGTCAACAAGGAACTGTGCAAGCTGGTGGTGGCTCCATAATGGTGTTGGCTGGTTTACATGGAATGGGCTGAGTCCTCTGGTCCAACGGAACTGATAATTGATTGGAAAGGGTTATGTTCAGCTACTTGGATACCACTTGCAGCCATTCATGGACTTCATGTACCCAAATAACGATGGAATTTTTATGGATGACAGTGCGCCATGTGACCGGGCCACAACTGTTCGCGATTGGTTTGAAGAACATTATGGACAATTTCAGCTAATGATTTGGCCACCAAGATCGCCCGACATGAATCCCATCGAACATTTATGGGACATAATCGAGAAGTCAGTTCGTGCACAAACTCCTGCACCGGCAACACTTTAGCAATTAGGGACGTCTATAGAGGCAGCATGGCTCAATATTTCTGCCGGGGTCTGCCAACGACGTGTTGAGTCAATGCCACGTCAAGTTGCTGCACTTCGCTTGGCAAAAGGATGCCCGACACGATATTAGGAGGTATCCCTCGAGTTTTGCCGCCTCAGTGTATACTAACACAATATCAGTCCAGTCAGACAATAGATGCTTTTAAACATTTAAAATATTTTTTTTTCTTTATCGAGTCGTACGTAAAACGTAAAACGAAATCTGAATTGCAGGCTGTAGCGAAAATGCTATAAATCCAAGCCAGCTAGTTGTTATCCCCTTAATCCATTTTTTAAGTTAAAAATTGCACTTTAGAGATGCAAATAAAAAATAAAATAAGCCTCCTAAAGTGAAAAGTTTTCTTAAATGCTTTATGTAAGCGGACCTCACTCAAAAATATTAAACTTTTTTATTCTTCCGTAGCTGGCGGTCTGAGTAGACAGACTTAAACAGATCACTTCGCCGTTTAGATAAATACAACTATGAATGTGGTCCTTTGAAAGACCGGGCCACTCGTGCTATTACTTTGGACAACGGAATTTCAACCTGTGGCACGCGAACACATATGAGGTCTAAAAGAGCACGCAGAATTATTTCATTATGACTCATTTCCTAAGTACGATTAATGAAGGAGGTTCAGATAAATACATTCAGAGCGAAACTGCGGCTAGTTTCGTCTCTCTTTTACTTCAGATTTACGTTATATAGAGCTTTCTATATTCTATTCTACGTATCTTCAAACATTTTAAAATCAAACCTTTCATCCCATGTGGGACGTGTTTGATTGTTTCCAATAATATGCCTTATATGTCACAGGCGTTTTGTACTTAACATAAAAATATCTTACTTTAGTTAAACTGAATATTGGCTTATATTTAATCTATAAATTAATCGAGTGAGTGGAAAAAGGATGACATTCCACAAAATGGGAAAAGTAAATCGAGATAGCCATTTTGTAGTATTTATTATAATCCATCTATTGGGTGTAAGAAGGGGAATATTTCAGTCAGACAGCACTGTTGAAACCGGCCCGGAAATGGTCGTTGAGTGGAAGAGAGATAACGTTCCAGGAATTGTATCCTTCTTCAACGCAATNCAAGCAACACTGCGTGAAATAACAGCAGGAATCAATGTGGGACGTACAACGGACGTGTCCGTTAGGACAGTGCGGTGAACTTTGTCTGTACTGGACTATGCCAGCAGAAGACCGACTCGAGTGCCTTAACTAACAGCACGACATCGCCTGCAGCGCCTCTCCTGGGCTCGTGACCATATCGTTTGGACCCTGGACGACTGGAAAACCGTGGCTTGGTCAGATGAGTCCCGATTTCAGTTGGTAAGAGCTGATGGTAGGGTTCGAGTGTGGCGCAGACACCACGAATCCTAGGACCCAAGTTGTCAACAAGGAACTGTGCAAGCTGGTGGTGGCTCCATAATGGTGTGGGCTGTTTTTACATGGAATGGACTGGGTCCTCTGGTCCAACTGAACCGATCATTGACTGGAAAGGGTTATGTTCAGCTACTTGGAGACCACTTGCAGCCATTCATGGACTTCATGTACCCAAATAACGATGGAATTTTTATGGATGACAGTGCGCCATGTGACCGGGCCACAACTGTTCGCGATTGGTTTGAAGAACATTATGGACAATTTCAGCTAATGATTTGGCCACCAAGATCGCCCGACATGAATCCCATAGAACATTTATGGGACATAATCGAGAAGTCAGTTCGTGCACAAACTCCTGCACCGGCAACACTTTAGCAATTAGGGACGTCTATAGAGGCAGCATGGCTCAATATTTCTGCCGGGGTCTGACAACGACGTGTTGAGTCAATGCCACGTCAAGTTGCTGCACTTCGCTTGGCAAAAGGATGCCCGACACGATATTAGGAGGTATCCCTCGAGTTTTGCCGCCTCAGTGTATACTAACACAATATCAGTCCAGTCAGACAATAGATGCTTTTAAACATTTAAAATATTTTTTTTTTCTTTATCGAGTCGTACGTAAAACGTAAAACGAAATCTGAATTGCAGGCTGTAGCGAAAATGCTATAAATCCAAGCCAGCTAGTTGTTATCCCCTTAATCCATTTTTTAAGTTAAAAATTGCACTTTAGAGATGCAAATAAAAAATAAAATAAGCCTCCTAAAGTGAAAAGTTTTCTTAAATGCTTTATGTAAGCGGACCTCACTCAAAAATATTAAACTTTTTTATTCTTCCGTAGCTGGCGGTCTGAGTAGACAGACTTAAACAGATCACTTCGCCGTTTAGATAAATACAACTATGAATGTGGTCCTTTGAAAGACCGGGCCACTCGTGCTATTACTTTGGACAACGGAATTTCAACCTGTGGCACGCGAACACATATGAGGTCTAAAAGAGAACGCAGAATTATTTCATTATGACTCATTTCCTAAGTACGATTAATGGAGGAGGTTCAGATAAATACATTGAGAGCGAAACTGCGGCTAGTTTCGTCTCTCTTTTACTTCAGATTTACGTTATATAGAGCCGTCTATATTCTATTCTACGTATCTTAAAACATTTTAAAATCAAACCTTTCATCCCATGTGGGACGTGTTTGATTGTTTCCAATAATATGCCTTATATGTCACAGGCGTTTTGTACTTAACATAAAAATATCTTACTTTAGTTAAACTGAATATTGGCTTATATTTAATCTATAAATTAATCGAGAGAGTGAAAAAGGATGACATTCCACAAAATGGGAAAAGTAAATCGAGATAGTCATTTTGTAGTATTTATTATAATCCATATATTGGGTGTAAGAAGGGGAATATTTCAGTCAGACAGCACTTTTGAAACCGGCCCGGAAATGGTCGTTGAGTGGAAGAGAGATAACGTTCCAGGAATTGTATCCTTCTTCAACGCAATNTTGAAACCGGCCCGGAAATGGTCGTTGAGTGGAAGAGAGATAACGTTCCAGGAATTGTATCCTTCTTCAACGCAATGTTGCGATAGTTGTTCCAGGGATGTTGACTTTCAACACAACGTTGCATGTCACTGTGTCACTTATTCTATGGTAGTTTCTTGCCTTGTTATGCTTTATGTTGCTCTGTGTCGAGTTGGCTGGTGTAAGCAGCCATGGGCGTTGTTTTCGATCACGTGCAGAATCTTCCGTTGTCTTTCGTGTGTTGTATATACGTGAACTACGGTTCTCTGTCTCGAATATCCAAGATATAGGAAACAGGTCATCAGTATTCTACACACACACACACACAAAGAAGGGGTAGCTAAAAGAGGCCCTAACGAAGGTATGCAGTTGTGTCCTCGACTTCATAAATGGAATACCTGAAGAGGTGAAGAAACTGCACATATTTAGTGATGCATGTACCGGACAAAACCCGCAATCACGCATTGACCCGGCTTCTAACGGCACTGACCATGAGTGGCAGATTCAGTGTCATCAACCAGTACTACCTGATCCGAGTACGTATTTTCTTGCCGTGTGGCAGGAACTTCTCAGTCATCAAGTGAGCTGTTCGCAGAAAGGATCGGATTTATTCGCCAAACCAGCACGAAGAAATCATTCAAAGAGCAAGGAAACGCGACCCCGTGTTTACAGTGGAATGCGTTGAAAACAACAACGCGCTGAAGTTCAAGGCCTGGTGTCCCCGTTACTTCACGAGAACTCCGAAGGACACTCACAAGGATGACCGGACCTTCATATCATACGTACGTACAGACATCTTGCGTACGAGAAAGTGGTAAAGGGACATGTGGAAGCGTCGGAGTTCATCGAAGGGCCTAGTTGAGGAAGCATCCAAGCTGAAGAAACAAGACAACGTGGCACTGCCTAACGAAAAAGCATACGTTTGGGAAACTTCCTATCGATCCAAACAAACGCCATGACGTCTCCAAAGTCACATACTATGTACCTGAAGAATAAAGGCCATTTTATGAAGAGATTCTTCAGTGGTATACGTCAAACACAGCAGATAGCGACAACGATGTGTGAACTTGCTTAAAAAAAAGCCATTATAAACAAATACTTTGTACGCAAGTATCAAATATGTTGTTCAGTGCAGTACTGTTTTCTGAAATACAGTGATATTCAATGCATTTGTGATGCAAATATATTTTTCGTTACATTTTTGTGTATTGTTGTGCATTGAGTGGAAAAAAGATAACATTATGGTATATTTAAGTGTTTGTATTTCATTACTTAATTTGTCTTTTCTCGTGGATATAGTGCAGAACGACTCTTTATTACGAGAACTACAATTGTCTAATAGTGAAGTTTTGAATCCAACTTATGGTTTATCGGTAAAACAGTTTTTTTTTTTAGTTTTCTCAAAAATTGTGTAAATGGAATATTATCCTTTTTCCTCTCACCCCATTCAATTATAATATTTCATTTCAAATTACAATGTTTACAAACAGGGATAAAACATGTGTGTTGGTAATGCCCAATAAGAAATAGTCATTATGCAAAATATTGTTAAGATGAATGAGCATGAATGCGGTGCTTTGTCCCTTTGGTGTAATTTTCTAGATTTAGTTTAGCTTTGTTTACATGAGGTGGAGAAATAGCCTGAAAGTAGAACTTTATCAGGGCTTCAGAAAAGGTGGAAATAACCACCTTTATGCACCAAGTATAAGTAACATTTCAATTTAACCGAAAGTAAGTTACTTTTTTGTTAACAGAAGTTTAAAACGCTTGTAACCAAGCACGTCATGCATGGAAGTATTTTTGAAATGTTCGATTAAAAAACTGTGAAGAAACGGCGAATACAATATAGACAGTATTTCGTAGAAATAAAAAAATAATACATGTTTTGGTGGGCAACGCACTTAAGGGTGGGCGCTCCTACCTCGTATCTCGGAGGCCGCGTTGTGCGTGTTGCCTACCCGGCCCGCCACAGGGGCAGTCAGTGGAGGGGGTAAAACGGAGGGGGGAGTGCGGACTGCCGGCCGCCATCACTGCTCGGTAAAGTATTATCATGGTCATAACGGCAGTATCTCTCNCCCCCCTTTTTCTACACCCCTCCTGCCGGCAAATCCGGGGCGCTTCTCCCATTTCCATTTAATGGACGTTATGAAATGAATTGCCCGCAATAAATTGCCTGTACCCGGGTTCACTACCCCTTCCCCACCACTTCTGCTCCTACCACAGGCTGGCCTTGCTCCGGGTCGGAGTGACCCAAGTCCCGTTTCGCTGCTTACTGTCTGGGACAGGAAAACATCACGACTTCTTAGGATGACAAGCTAGACTTCAAACTCACGTGTACTTGAGTCTCTTTTTTGCAACTGACTCGTAGTTTGTTGGACACGCTGCGGGCGACTCTGACACAGAGTATTTGGGTATACAGAGGTGAAACGGTCGCTCATTCCGAGAACTACAGCCGCACACACGCTATCAAAATGGCGTCGCCAACCAGCAACGTGTTAGGACGCCGTACGCCAATCTGCGTGTAGTAACTTACTTCCCAGCCGGCAATCTGCAGCATGCGGTACCCAGGCACAAGGCTCGTTCCCAGAGCCTCGCACGACCAATCAGAGAATGGGTACAGCCACAATCAAAGGAACCACCACGTAATTTTGTCTCTGTGTATACACTCTAAATTCTAATCAGTGGAAAACCACTGGTTATTTCAGTGAAAGAATTTTACTGATTGCATAAGTGATGCCCATCTGCAGCGGCGAATAAAATATAGTTTTTTTTATATTGAATTTAGCCAAATAATTACGAGAAATAAACATATGTATGATAGTTTACTATTTATATTGCGCAATTTATTGTAATTTAAAACAGTAAAAAAAAATTCTGCAGGTCGCCGGGATTTAACATACACAGCCTCTTCACTTTGAGACTGTTGCCTTGCCATATATATATTTTTTTAAGTTGACTTTATTGACATATTGACCGCTACATTTGCCGTTGGACATAGCATTTACGGCGGTGTGTTTGTGACGTTTGACGAGCTTACGTTAGACCGACTTGATGGCAAATTCACAGCTCACATGTACGGGACATAAAATATATGTTTTACAGTTCTCATCGAAAGTGTGTAGTTTTAAATTGTGTTCCCTTTCTTTTCTTTTTTGTTTAATTGGCAACGTTTGGATTATTAAAACGAATAGTACATATGAGTGCACTCTCTTCGCATTATATGCAGTTCAAACCTTCAAACAGAGCGATGTGATGATTACGCGAAAACGAAATGAAAGACGTAAAAACGGAATGAAAGACTCGAAACACATTTTTAGAAAGTATTTCGTATAGCTTTTATTGATCACGCGTGGTTATTTTACTTGATACACGTTGTTTAACTACCATTTTCACACGCGGTTTAACTGATCCATCAGTCAAAAAACAAATGACTGAAAAACAGTGAAAAAATGGCTGATGAATGAGTGGAAAAAGTCACTGATTCAATAAGTGAAGGAAAACTGGCGTTATTTCACTGATACGTCAGTTAAATCCTCTGAACTGACTAGTGAATCAGCCAGGTACTGTTAACTGATTGAAAAAGTGAAATTCTCACTGGTTCAGATTTAGAGTGTAGGTTTTCAAGGTTATTTGAGCACTTTTGAAATCCTCTGTATTAACAAGCAAAACAACGTATTTTTACGCCGGCGTGTAATTAGGAACAAACATTCGCGTGTGGAGTATCAATAGACATTGGAATGAATAATTTAATGAACAGAAAAATAAGAAAAATTACGTAAACGTCAATGGTTATAATACAAGAAGTTAGTGTGCAGTGGCAAAAAAACTATTTGTATGTAATATTTTCTTTGTGTTGGTAGCGAGGCGGTAAAACTAATAGTGTTCATAACAACGCCAAATTTTTGTGGTTGTGTCATTGTGATCCCAGTACTAATTATATATTCCTATGATACCATACACACTAATATGCAAGTTCGCAGTTAAACTGGCAGCTAATTAAGTGAATACATTTTTCAGTCTTGATGTTGCACTGCGAGTGAAATGTTCAAATTTATAACCTACGAAGAGGGTTATTTATTTAATTCTCTACGAATTTAGAGTACGAATTAGCATGTTAGTAATTTATTTACGTCCCTAACGGTTTCGTGTTTTTTACTTGACTGACACATGAACAAAGTTGTCATGCCAAAGGCAAAGCAAATTATAAATATGGCGTAATTATTCAAAATGAGGGTAAAAATATAGGCCTTTCTTAAGCAAAGCTTTCAAAAGTGCTCAATTAACAGCATATAGCCTTTACACTGAGAAAAATATATGTTTCTGGGAACAAACTAGACTGTCAAAACAGAGACAGCCATCTGAGGGTTGTAATTACCATCTAAATATCGTCAGTATAGTTAGTAATACCAACAGAACTGTTCACTGTATTCCTGTCTGTGATTGTATCTGCTGCTGTACATATGGCTGCTACAGCAGAACAAAGCGTTCCTACTACATAACAGATAGTACCTCCAACAGAACAACTTCAACAATATTTGTGTTATCCCCACAACAAGATTGTAATAACCTAAAAGAACAGTCTGTTGCTACTAACCCTTAAACTCCATTACCGAACTGTTCGGTACCAGCAACAGAACATTCTATTAGGTTATTGCAATTCTGTTTATTGTGGGAACAATCCAAACATTGTTGAAAGTTGTGTTGTTGGAGGTACTCATCTGTTTTGTAGTAGGAACAGTGATCTGCTGTAGCAACCATATGTACAGTGGCAGATACAATCACAGACAGGAATAAAAGACAAACAGTTCTGTTGGTATTGCTATGTCGAAAATATGTAGACGAACCTACAAACCACAAGATGGCTGACCCAATTTTAACAGTTTATATAGTTCCTAAAAACCACAATTTTTTTCTCGGTGTGTACAGTTAGCTTTGCCAGACATAGGGGCATCGTTCTGTAACGTGAACCTTCTTTATAGTTTGGACACTGTGCGTACCTGTGTAAGTTACTGGAATCATCACTTACAGCAGGCTTGATGCGGAACGTCTATACGAGCACGCGAAGAGGTGGCATCTCACTGGCTGTTGCACTTCTCTTGCGTCGCTTCTTCGTCTTTCTTGCCCACTCAGAACACGCCAGTTGTTATGTCTGATGATGTCCTGCCTTGTTGGAGGGCGTGATCAGCTTCTCGTGGCAGGTGTTTGCGAGCTCGTGATGACCAGTGACGTGTTTTATAGTTGAGCAGTACTATTCGGCCGAACAATATCTTTTGGACAAATATTACATTTTGTGCTTCCTTCTTACCAAACTGAAGAATGAAATTGACTAGGTAGGTGTACGATATTTGCCCGTATAGTAGACAGGCACCAAGCTGAAAATGTTCGATGTCCACTAGGGATGCAAGGTTTTTTATGAAGGTGTGCATTTCTTTGAAAAATTTTTAATTCACTTAAAAAAGGAATAAAAATAAATTGTTTTCTAAATATTTTTTAAAGTTGACTCCGATAAAGCTTTAATGAATGCCTATTTACAGGAAGAAAGTTTTAGTATCTGGAGCTATACCAAGTTATCTAACGATCTCACTTGGGATGCACAGTCCCTCGTGAAATGTAATGCAGCAGTTCTTAATTTTAAGTTAATTGATGCATGTCGTGTACTAGAATAGGCATAGCGCCGTTACCACACCCTGCCATCTTATTAGTACATATTCAGGGCAGACAGCTGACCACGAAACTTTCAACTCGGGGATTCACCCCTGGAGATGAACCGAAGCGCGAAGGACACAAGGAAAGTCCCGTTTATGGCTCGGGGGAGAACCTTCAGCCACGCAAGAGAAATAGGCAGATAGACGCTCACGACGACGGAAGCCGGGGGGTGCCCCCGACCAGAATTGTGCACACCACAGCTCGGAAATTAGTACCGTAGGAATCCCCACGACACCCCTCACCCTTCCTAAACCCTGGTTGGAGCGCACGATCCACTGACAAGACACAAAATCGGGAGCAAAAACGCCTGAGTTACACAGGGGAACTCCCCAATTCTCTCGCGAGAAATGACTGACAAAGGTAGCTTCAATATAGCGACGAACGAGTTAAATCACGAGCGCAGCCGAGACGGAAAACAGTTGTTCAGTAGCCCGCCAGGAGGCGGAGCAGTGAGACCCCCGCACCGAGAGTGATGTAGGAGTCAACCGAGTCAACCGAGGCTGGGGTTCGGACCCTGGCAGAACCAGTCAATGTGAGTAGTTGTTCATCAGCCGAGACGGGAGTCAGTTGTTCATCAGCCGAGATGGGAGTCCATTGTTCGGCAGCAGAGATGAGAGGCGGAGAAGTAGGAAGCGCGAGCCGGATCGTGGCGGACGTCGACGCAGGTTAGGAGACTCGCTAAGGTCTCCGACGGGAACAGACAGCCGAGGTCTTAGAGACACCACAAGTCCCGAAAAAACCAACCCCGGACTTCCGAGAAGAGACGCCGAGCTGACCCAGCTACACCAACCAACGAAGACAACTCACCAGAAGCCGCAGTCACAGTTAAGTAAAAACGTCTCCGTTCAAGCAACCTTCCCCCCGACGCATATCATTTCGTCAACCCGCCCTTCAGACCTACGGGTTAGGGGGGAGGGGGCTGAGTCTTGTGTGTGTGTAAATACCCATGTTATTTTCAGTGAAATAAAATACTTGTGTGTTAACTAACTGAGAATAAGAGTATTTGTTCACCCCTTACGCAACAACTACAGGTGCCCTTAGTCTACACCAAAGTACAGTAACTCAGTACCCTATTAGCCACCATCCTGTATAAATCAGGTGTCAGTAGCGTCATAATTATTGGCAATAATTTATTTAAATTAAATAAATTACATGTATTTTTCATTTTCATTAGTTTACTAGCGTCCTTGATGAACAATTTATAGCACATCTTGATATCATTATGAACGGCATATTTTTAGAAGAAATTTCGCACACTCTAAACCTGAAACAGTGAGAATCAAGCCAAATTAGTGAAAAAAAAGGGAAAATAGAGCGACTGATAATCAGTGCCTGAGTGATAACTAATTAATATGATGACTGAATTTCACTGATGTATTTGTAATTCTCACTGAATGTCGAAAATTCCACTATCATAAGTCACTTGTTCTCGGTTCGTTTGCTTGATTTGTCAGTTGGCAGTGACTTATCAACTGGCTTTCGGTGGATGTTATTTCACTTAATGATATCACTGATTTGGGCTTCGAGTGAATAATTGAGTGATAGGCCTATATTTAATGCAGGGCTGAGGATGGCGGTCTCTGTGTTGCCCAAATTTGTCTGAAATGACGATGGTTCATCTCCGTTTCGTGATATTTTTTCATTTTAGTTAATGGGGATGGCGTTTATCTCCTGAGAATCTCCGTAAGATGGCGTCTAAGTGAGGGCTACCTTTCAGCACAAGAGTCTTTTCGGTCCTCTAAAAATATAAGCAGAGTTTCAGTTACAAAACTGAATATTCATTGGTGCGCAGAAAGATATTAAAGTTATTCTCTAGAAACTAATAAGGCGAGTATGCACAAAGCTTCCCATAATTTGTACTTTTAGAGCGAGGTTCTGTCTTTGTGGCGGAATTTTCCAATACATAAAAACTCAGTTACACCCTATCATTCCTTATCTCCACCTTACGTTTTAACAAACTGATGCAAGTAAAGTAGTCAAATTTACTTTATGTAGCGTTCGATAATTTTATAGTTACAAAAATTGACTTTCAATTATGAATTCCTGTTGTGTTTATTGCATAATTATCCTAAGCAGCTGAATTTAATAGCGGAAATCCGCAGTTAATTCGAAACATTTTTGTTAAAAAAAAAAGGAAGTGTGGGCTCCGAAATTTGACGTGATGGGCGACATACTTTGCCACTAAAACAAAAGAAGTAATTCAAAATTAAAATTAATAAAGAATTTAGAAAGCGTGTGAAGTGTTTAAGGTAGTTGTCTGCGGGGCAGGTTGTTAATACCTGTTNTTTATAGACACTGGTTTTCCGGTTTCTAATGCTTACCGTTGATTGAGAAGCTTTCCGAATATATTTTTTTTTTGCGATAAACTTACATTTTAAATGTCGATGCTTTGCGAACCTGTGACTGTTTTACATTTATAGCACAGCCTATAACTACGTCATCACTGAAGACACGGCAAGGTTTAAACTAATGGTTTGCAAAGTTCACTGCTAAGTTTTCCAGTTACTTGAATCGTCTCTTGTGAGCTATGATGACGGGGTGAAGTCCATTTTGATGTGGTTTGAAAGAACTGCGTTTGCCTGTGTTTCTAGTCAGCAGACGATACTTATTGATACTCTAAAATTGTATAAACAAACGTTTTATCTTTGAAGTTTAATGATAATGGTGAGTTCATGTTATGATCATTTTTTCCTTTTGTAGTTTTAATTATATACATATTTATTTTTCATTGACAATGAAATAGCTTTTCCTAACTATCTGTCTGTGGTGTTGTAAAAAGTTTTTTTCGTCTTTCTTCTTGCTGAGTTCTGTGTGTGTGCGCGAGATATATATTTATTCACATGGTGGGCAATGGACACAGTCCAATCAACCCATCATAATAAAAAAAAAAAAAAAAAAANACATAAAACCTACAGATATAAAGTTGTAATATTTTTACAAAATTTTAATTCAGCCACAAAAAAAAAAAAGGCAGCTAATTTCTAAATATTTTTGTAAACCTACAAAATTATTTCGCTCTACAGACATGATTTGTAATGGCACTAAGGACAAGAATTTTTATATAATGTTATCGTTTATTCAGTGAAATTACATTTTCGTATACTGCTGAGTCTAGCAGCGTACAGAATCTTTGAAAATCCACGTGTTTGGTTGTTTCCTATGCCATAAAAAAACAAGCATTTTATACTTACGTTAACATAAGAGTATCTTATTTCAGGTTAAATTGAACTTTAATTTTTATTTTAGTCATAAATTACAATATTTCATTTATATTTAATACCAGTAAATACAGAGAGAAATTAAATATGTTGGCAACGTCCAGTAAGAAATAGTTCCCCATACAAAATATTATTTAATTGACGGCGCTCAAATGCGGGGGCGGGGGGGGCGG
>NQII01001338.1:201333-224536 GCA_002778355.1 Clitarchus hookeri
GGGGGGGGGGGGGGGGGGGGGTTGAAACTACACCCGCGTAAGTGGTGATGACACATTTGTTAATTTGAATAAGTTTAGAAGAAAAATTATTTCACAATACAATAAAATGTATAATTGTTAACTGTAATTACATAAATTTTATCACGATTAAAGGGTCACAAATAATTTAAATACTAATTGTTGACGGGGGGGATTCCAACACCCAAAACAAACCCTCCTCAGAGCTACACCCCTGATTTCGCTTTTCGTTCCAACGCTAGAGTTTTTTTTTTTTTAGGGGCATCTCCACAAATTTCTTGGAAAACAGCTGTCGCTTAATTGGCTGGCGTAGGCGTCTTCGCGTTTCAGTAGCAGTCGAATAAGCACCAGTAACGCGCAAGTAAGAATGCTTTCAAGTATTCCCATTGGCTGTTCACGGTTGAACACTTTTGTAATCAACNCACCAGTAACGCGCAAGTAAGAATGCTTTCAAGTATTCCCATTGGCTGTTCACGGTTGAACACTTTTGTAATCAATCTATGAGAAACGTCACTGCCCCCTACCTGCATGAATTTTTAACTGGCACAGTGACTGCCGTGCGCTCTGTAAAGTTGGTATCGACGGAGGGAAAGTAGTTCCACATCTACAACGTTGAATTAAAAGTGCTAGGTAAATATTTGTGGACACTACAATTATTTATTTTGCTTCGTGTTTTTTTTTAATGCTTATGTGTGCATCGGTAAACAAATTTGTAAACTATTTCCTTNAATTATTTATTTTGCTTCGTGTTTTTTTTTAATGCTTATGTGTGCATCGGTAAACAAATTTGTAAACTATTTCCTTTTTCACAATCTCACAGTTCCACTTGACCGGGCGGCGCACGAATAAAGTGACGAGGCCCCTGGCAATGTTAATTTTACATATGGCGGAAGAATACAAGAATACAAGAAGATCTTAAGCAGGGCTTTCAAAAGTGCTCATTTTTATCATGAACAGCCCACACACACACACACACACACACACACACACACACACACACACACACACAATATCGTCCTAGCGATATGGCTGGGAGTAAAGTCGTAACACACGGTAGGTACAAGGTATCCTTGGTTCGTATATAGGGCAAGGCATAAGNGATATGGCTGGGAGTAAAGTCGTAACACACGGTAGGTACAAGGTATCCTTGGTTCGTATATAGGGCAAGGCATAAGTGTATGAGATTTTTTTTTAGCAGCAAGTTCACGTTTAGCGTAGGGCGAAAGCCACCTATCTATGTTCTTTAACCGGGCAGTCTATTGACGCAAGGATGTGTCGTTAATCAACAACATATTAAAATAACTGCCCGCACAAAAGAAATACTTTGACAATCAAAAAATATAAATTATGGTTCACCTCGACTTGAATACTGGAGCCCATCGAACCACTCGTTTTACATGCATCCTACACAAGTCCCCGTAATAATCCACAAGTCTGATAGTCCGTATATAGTTGAATTTGTCTCGTAGAACTATTACAAAAGTGTTAAAGAGTTAGACACAAATTATGAGAAAAAATATATAGGCCTCCTTCTAGGAAGAGTCAAGCAGAGAATTATTGCTCGCGTTTGCAGGATATTGTCATTGAAAAAATAATATAGCTGCCTTAATGTCAAATGAGCACTTTTGAAAAAAAAAAGTTATATTTATGATTGCACGCAGTTTATTTAAAACTGACTGAATCATCGTGGCAATGTCGTGTCATAACGTGTTCCTGAACGCGCGAANAATGTCGTGTCATAACGTGTTCCTGAACGCGCGAAATTTAAATATACAGCAATTAAAATCAATTTCATTTAATTTTCTGCACATTAAAGTTATCATTAGAATAATAGTTACATGCTATTCGCTTTGAAAATTGTAGCATTTTCACTTAGCGGATACATAAATACTGAGCTGTAACCGGTATCCTCAAAGGCGCTAAAGTGTTTAAATTTTTCTTAATGTGTTCAAAAAATATTATATATTTTGCAACAAATTAATGGTATTTTACATAAATACAAATTTAATGGGAAAGTAACTTATAACGTTTTGTTTTGCATAATTATGTAGATTTTAACNGTATTTTACATAAATACAAATTTAATGGGAAAGTAACTTATAACGTTTTGTTTTGCATAATTATGTAGATTTTAACTTTAATCTGTGCCAACCAAATTCAACATTTTATTTAAACACAACATATTACCTCAAAGTAATTATTTTAAGTATTAGAAGTGCAATGAATTTCTTTTGATATCAGACAATTTTCTTGCCTGGAATTATTGTTTAACTTCAAATTATTTTTAATACGGTGTTATCGTAAAATTTAAATTGAATTGCAAACGAATTGTTTACTGAATTCACAAGAAATTTCTACACGCTTTTCTTGGTAATTCAAAAATTTATTTGGATTGTACCCAAATATATTGAAAGTTAAAAAAAATTTTTTTACCGATATTACATTAAAAAGTATTACAAATTAATTCAAAAACGCAAACATATTTTCGGATAGCTTGGACGGTCTTAAGGCTCGACTTCACCTATTATAGAGAAATTCTTGGTTTTTGTGTCATAATTTCTATTTCAAATAAAAAATACTGCAAATGTTTTATTATAAAAAATTACATTTTAAAAGTTATTAAATTTTTTTGTATATCATTTTTACTGTGTGTTATTCGCTGGTTGCAAAAAGGCAGAAACGTATTAATAAAATATACATATGTTCCCAAATTTTTATAAGCAGGCCTATCAAATAACCCACTTTGAAAATTCAGCACAAAAATGTTAAACAACTTGTAAAATGTAAATTTTCTATATCCAAAAATTGCCAGTAATTACTCTAAAACAGAAATTATGATGCTAAAACTAAAAATTTCTCAAAAGAGGCGAAGCCAGGCCTTAACGATGTAGTGTATTTCTTGCGCGTGACGAGTGTTGCTAAAAGATTGCTCCCCGGTATTTTTTCCCCCGGTCAAGGGGGATGTTTAGAGCACCCACAGGGAGGTGCAGCGACTGTACCGGCGAGGGGGGTTGAAGAGGGGGTGAGATGGGGCGGAGGGGGGTGCGGTATGACAAATAGTGTAAAGGCAGCCCGGGGCGCGCCCTTGTAATTGAGCCGATGCCATCAGCTATTGTAGCGAGACAGCGGCGATTGTGATCGACAATAGACTGAGCAGGGGTTGGGATGTGAGGTGGGAGGGGAGAGGGGTTCGCTTTATTGCCTCTGGCAGGTTGTGATGGAGAACTCACCCTCCTCGTGCTTAATCGGAGTCACCCCTGGAACGATTGCTCGCTTGTCGCCACTAGGTTGGCGTGCGAGATGCTCCCTTACCAATCCTCTGCGACACTGTGGAAGTACGGGAAAGTACTCGAACACAAATATTCAGAAATCTTTGCAAAACTATGGACAATACTGTTACAAGACTCCAGAGGGGCGTATCTGAGTTCCTGAGGGACGGAGGTCTTAATAAAAATAAAATAACTTAACTTGATTTTTTAATTTATTTACACAGCTATTAATTATAACCATTAAACTATGTCTCCATTATTACTGTAATAATTCTCAGTGAGCGCAATATTCAATGACCATCTCAACTCTATTTCGAGTCTTTCCCAATGTATCTACATTAATTATACTCACTTAATTCACACTCGTTATTTACACATGTTCAATCTGTCTATTGGCATCATTCCAAATGTCTGTTCACTCGCGCATCCAGTTCAGTATTCCCGCCCGCCAGTCTCACTCTTCACTGTACCGATGCTCGCAGTCCGCAGACTTCACTCTCGCAGTCCACTCGTCGCTCCACTGGCTCGTCGCTTCTCTGCATTCGCACACATGGCGTTCAAGGTCGTGCACTCCTCCAGACTCTAAGACTGTCAGCTCAGAGGCCCATCGCGGCTTAAGTAGTCTCACTGGCTCGATCTAGAATGTTCCTCCGCACTCAGAGTCTCGCTGAGAGAGGCTACGGCAATCACCAGAACATTCTTTCGAAGATAACCTCAGGATTTAAATCCTCTAAAGGGCAGAATATGTTACGAGTCACGATAAGCTTATCGTTGTGATACGCGCGGCGGCATGCCTTTGTAACTCTCCCCCACGTTCCTTGGGTTACTAGCGTGGCCTTGACACACTGTTTCGCTCGCTCGAGCGGAAAGGGGCCAGGAAACCGATACAGAACAACAACATGCAACATTATTAATATTAGTTGATGAAGTTTCAATAAAATCACAATACATTTACGCCAGTCAAAATATTTTATTCATATTAAAAAAGTGTCTGTCAAAAAATAAAGCAAACGTAATAAAAATATTTATCACTGTCTGACGACGTTTCATTAGTTGTCTTGAAAATGGGTGATTCATGTTGGGGACTTAAGTATCATACGAAAATCTGTCCGTAGTCCATTCACGGTTTCTTCGGATGTTTTGAAACGAACCTTTGAAAAATCACCCTAGGCGTAATATGTCAACTTATTTTTTGCAATAACTTGTGTACCACAAATATGTAGCACTGGGATTAACTTTAAAGTACTGTATTATTGAATAAACGAATCTTTAACTTAGTATCTTCTATAACTTGTAATATTTATTTCATATTAAAAATGAATTAAAAACAGTGAGAGCAGCGATGTGTTGGCAACGGCTAGTAAAAAATAGTTCACAGATAAATATTGTTTTAACCAAGTTTTTTGGTATACTATTTGTAAGTTAAACGTTGCCTATTGATATATTTGAATTTTTAGGTAGCACTGAAGGAAACATATTCCATTCTTACAGTTAAAAATTTCAGCGCAAATTAACGTGCGTAGGCCCAAGTGACATGGTGTTTTTTCTTCCGTCCGAGGAAGGAACTTTCAATAGGCGGAGCGGAGCTTGTCTCTCTCTCTCTCTCTTTCTCTCTCTCTCTCTCTCTCTTTCTGTGGGGAAGTTTAGTACCGCTAGCAGTAGCAGGAAAATTGTACATGTTTTCAATTTTAGCATATTTCATACTTATTACAGCAAAAATTATGATTTTTGAATTTGTAATTTACAACTAAAACGAGAATTCATTGTTCGAATACTTATAATAATATATTTAGATGTGATGGCGGGACGGTTACAAATCCGAAGTTGGCAGATGGCAGANAGTGTCGACTAACGACGACCAAATGACATGGTGTGTTTCTGAACGAAGTGTCAAGTTCGTACTCGTGTTTTTTTTTTAAACCTACCTAGGAAANTGGCAGACCAAATGACATGGTGTGTTTCTGAACGAAGTGTCAAGTTCGTACTCGTGTTTTTTTTTTAAACCTACCTAGGAAAGTTACGATGTGATAAATCTGTTTTTCCACGGCAGGAATAAATATACTGTAAAGTGCGTCGGGACAGCTGTGTGTGTGAAAGAATATTGTTGTCATTACGTTACGTTGGACTAGTGCATGATGTTATGGTGTGATCAGGCCTTAGCTGAACGGCCTGCCTGATCACAACTTCAAACATTAAACCAGGAAACGAGTGTGATTGCAACACCACCAAGCAGAAATCCCCTCCACTGGCCAGTAAACGGGGCCGCAAAAACAAAGCGCCCGATATAGGCCGGCGTAACACCCGGAACAGCGTATTTTGTCGTCGACCCGAGCAGAGAGAAGACCACGGAAGATGGGTGTGTCCGGCCGTCGTTAACCGTCTCGTAGAATCAGCCTCCGGCAACATTAACAAGGTGATGACTTTCCAGTTAGATTATAATAAAATGGCGTGAGGTAAATATAATGAATAATCATCTTGGTATTCAATTTAAAGCTCCCCCGATCAATAGTAACATAAATAGTAATTGTATAATCCTAATATTAAAAAACCTCATCTTATACTGTTGTGATCTACCTAATCATGATTCATTATTTAGCTATGCCCCCAGCAACTTTCACGTACGAATGGCTTGAAAGCTTGTTCGTAACAATGTGTGATTGCAAATATCGGACGAGTGAAATTTATACTTTTTAACCATGAACTGGTTCTAATACGAAATTAATTGTTTAAAAGTCACGTCTGTTTATCGCATAGTTGTGACCTTTCCCTAGGCGTTTGAAACACAATTGTGCAACGTGCTTACGTTTCTGTAATTCGAATGTTTGCCACAACCCCGACAAAATACTAAGCCTAGCCAGATAAATTCCAATAAATAATGAAATAGACCTAGAAAACAGTAAGTACAAATGCATATATATGTGAGAGGAATAAAAGTTACGGTAGGCTTATTTGTGTACATGTTCACCATTATCTTTTAAGTTTGTAGTTGCTACGTACAATAAATAAGCGACACGAGTTGCGTGCTTGAATTTACTGTGTCTTTTCGTTGGACTGGTTGTCCCTTCGTTTAAATTTTATTCAAACAAAGGCCGTCCTTTTAACGAAATAACCCAACACATATTAGTAAGAAGAGGTTAAATACTACAGTTCTTTCCCCCGCAATTACAAAAGGGTTAAACACAGTCGCGGCAAAATATTAAATTGTATTATGTGTAATGTGCTTTATCGCGTATAACAAATATGTTAACAATGTAAAATAATAACAATAAGAACTATAGTCAACATAGAAATGATTAAAAATTCATAAAGCTGACCTAGATATAGTTAAAGGCCTAAATTGTGGACATTATTACGAAATGGTTTTTGAGATATGGCTAAATTTTTTGAACAGCTGAAAACTGTAAACAAGTATTTGACATTTAAAATGTAGTCACATGGCAGTGTTTAAGTTTAGGTATAGCGAAAGGATACGTAATTTGTAACCAAAAGTAGAAGTTTAGCAGGGCTTCAGAAAAGTGTGAAGTAACCGTGAATGGCCTATATATAGGGTCAGTGACTTTTCGCGTAAAAATCGGAGCATGCAGTAGACTTCAATACTATACACACACCTCAGCTGTTGTTATACCTCCATTGGCTGCTGGTGCCGTGTCCGTCTTTGACCAAGCCACTCAGGATTAAGTAACTCCGACACTGAACCTTCGTGATTCTTGCGCAAACGGTTAACACGGGCCACAACATTTTTAAGCCAATCAAAGAAGCTGGACGACCCTACAGTGCTTTGGACTGTATCTTGTCTCGAAATCTTTTCGCGAAATATCACTGTCCCTACCTATAGGTGCTTCATATTTGGTTCACAAGCTCCATCACCGCGCTTGGCCAAGCCAAGCAGCAAGCAACGTGCCACATCCACAACGAACTCCTCACTTCTTCAGCTCAAAATTAAACATTTCAGTGAAACGCAGGTTACAATATACTGACAGATCTCTTCACGATTTTCTTTCTGCTTGCACCTTCGGGTTAAACGGGATAACTGTCAATTCTGTGCCAGCGATATTTATGTAATTATTACAAAAAAAAAGACAGGTATAAAACTTCTTGGCCGATCAGTATCAACTATCGACGGGCATTACCAAGCCCTGTTGCCATATCTATCAAGCGTCCGTCACATCATTATTCGCGTATTGTGAAATCAAAATTGTAGAAATATGAATTAGCCTTCAATTCTATTTATAGGCCCTAAAGAAACGTTTGGATATAGTAGTACAAATAAATTGATAAACCATATACGTGGTATATTTGCAAGTTTATATCTACGAGAAAACTGTTTCAGCAAACGAACTGCTAACATTTTGAGTTTTTAGTAAAAATGTTCTGACGCTTAAATGTACATATTTTCTACATCAGTTAGACGTAAATGTAATAGTTTGCCTGTCATTTAATTTCTAAAAAAAAAAAAAAAAAAAAAAACCTTGGAACTTGTTGAAACCGTGTAACATATTTTTTCACGCATAGCTGATGTAATTTGTTTTTTTGTCGGAATTTGATCACCTATCTTGAAATTCTAACACACTTCTCCAAATACATTCATTTTTAAAGTAATAAAACTCTGTATAACTACTTTCTTAACTTTCGTTTTAAGGGGACACAAATATTGACTTTTGACGTAGACGCAAAGCTACATTCTTCTTCCTTACCGTCGAACTGTTGATTTTGTTTAAAATGTGTACTTGCGCGAAACTCTTTGATAATTTAGTTAAACAAAATTAAGGCGCACAACTATTAGACCTATGTATTGACCTTGCTTGTGAACCACTTCCGTTCTGCAACTACAGGTGCTGGCACAAGATTTACTTGGTGCCATAATTTCAACGAAAACTTTGTACGCAAGCAATTGAAAATCAATGAGGATCGTTCGCCCTTAGCGGAACTCAGGCTGCGATACACAAAGAACGTCAATTTACATCGTCGTTCGCACAATAATCCTGGTGTTCCTGTAAATTACATTAATCAAATTGATGTTCGAGATATTACATGTTGGAAGACTTTTGCTCTTCATGAAAGTGTAATAAATCAAACTGCTATTGTGTCTGTAGCTGAGGCACCTGTATTGTTTGCTCGTAAGAAAGTTAAGATTAAAGTTGGTGATGAGATTTGGTTGTTTCGTAAATAAGTTGGTACTGCTGGTGACATCCATATGTTAGGACATGTACAATTTGTCTATGCTACTTAAATAAAGTATTAAAAATTATTAATTGTTATCAATTACTTTTATATACCAATTTTCCCTTTAACACGTACGAAAACAGATTTGACCTTGAACTTTGGTTTCTAATGTCTGTATAAGTCCAGAGCTCAGGAGAAGGCGAGGCTCTGGAATTCGGGCAGGGTGGGTGAGCGGTAGTGTGAGCCCGGTGGGCCGCAATGTCGCCACCATAGCCTCCAACCTGTACTACCAGTACTAAAACTATCAGTTCGCAGGGAGATTTTCCTTTCATACGACACGCATACAAGTATACTCTATAATGTCATGGTATACGCCTCTATTATTTCTTTTGACAGCAACCTTTAAATTCGCCATTTTAGGTACCCGTTTGCCTGGTGCGCGAAATGTTTTGCATTGTGTTTGAAGTACACATTTTTAAAGCGAGCTATTTATTGTACATATTCGCAATCTGTTCCCGTACGAAAATTAATCACATTTCACAATAGTTACAATTGTTAAAACATCTTTTACATTACCAATACTAATTTGAAGACTTTCAGTATGGCCAAAAACAACATTTTTAAACTGTTTTAACTTAAATTGTTTTACTTAAATACCTGCGAAACAACCACAGTGACCTAAAAACAATTTTGATGGCATACATTTAAGGCTAAAACAGTTAAGATCAGGAATTCATAACTTTAATAAAATACTCTGAAAGGATATACTCTTACCGCTTGACTCAAACAGCGGATGTTGTTGTTCGGTTATAATTGATTCACTTTCGGGAAGTGGCAGCACCAGTTCCGATTTGGAAGAGGAAAATTCGTCGTCAGATGAATCACTCGAGTCACTGGAGTCACGGTCTAGGCATACCACAAAACTGTCTATTGCGTCTTCCACACGACAGTCCTTTTGCCAGTAGTCTGCTTCTATATTTTGGACATGCGAACAGTATCCTTGCCAGTCTTCTTTAGCGACGGAAGATATTGCTTCCGTCGTGATTTCCATTAGCTTTGTTAACGACAAGATTGCAGTAATGTTCTTTTCCCGTAAGAGTCTCTTTGTTTTAGACCACGCTAGTTCAATGGGATTAAGTTCGCACATATAAGGAGGAAGTCTAAGAACATCGTGTCCGTACAGTTTTAAAAGTTTGTCAATACGAAATATTTTTTCAGGCTTCCGGTTCTGCGCAATTAAGTCGAAAAGCTCTGTTTTCCGCATTTCATAAGTAAAGGGAATGTTGTTATTGGTCAACCATGACTCTATTTCCTTTTTCACTGCATATTTCGATGGGGGTTTATTTTCTTGCACTGAGTGGTAAGGCGCATTGTCCATAATAACAACAGACTTTTCCGGTAGGTTTGGCAATAACTGATTATGCATACACTTTTCGAAGTTCGCAGAATTTATCTGCCCATGGTAGTCCCCCGTACCTCTGCCTGCTGGAAAAATTAGCAGTGCATTTTCAATTAATCCAGTTTTAGAACCTGCATGAACAACAATTAAACGGTTCTAAGAACTGCTGTTGGTTAACACACTACGTTCAGTATCATTTTTCCACAATTTGTTAAATGTGATGTTGCTTTCAACCCAGGTTTCATCAATGTAAATTATGGGGCACCCCTCCATTCTGTTGTGGAGAATTTATTTTAAGTATTTACAACGCCAGTGGAAAATGTGAAGTCTTTCCACTAATAGTTTCCGAGAACTGTTACACCGTTTCCATTAAAACCCCATTTCTTTCAGTATCCGCCTGAGCGTGTGAACATCCCATGGAAAATCAATTTTCTCTCTCAAAGCAACGAGAAGCTTAGGACATGTTGGTACTTGTTTCTGTACTAAGTGAAAATCATGAATGACGTCTCTTATTAGTCTCCTTTCAAATCTTTCATGCAGACGCTTTCGGTGTTTGCCTGGTGTTGGCAGCGAACTGTTACAAGCATCAGCACCTTCTTTGCGAATTCTGGAAACACTTCTCATAGAAATTGTAGTGTATTCTGATGCACGCAGATTGGATTGAGATAATAATCGCTTTATTTGACCATCAGTAGCTTCTTCGTCACATGTCTGATCACCTCCCTCGCTTCGCTGTGCATAGTTTTCCCTTTCTTCCTAGACTGCGCCATAATATACCGTCCTGATACGCACGCAACCGACACTAACTCGTGACTGACTTCCAGAGAGCTGTATCTTTTGGGATGACTAGTAGCGAGGGTGACCCGTTACTCTGACAGAGGTCTTTAAACGCCGGAAGGGGGCAAGGGAGGGTTTGCGGCCCCGACCACCACCCCGCCACGCAGCCTTGCCTTCTCGTCAGCTCCCTACTGTANTGACAGCAGTCTTTAAATGCCGGAAGGGGGAAAGGGAGGGTTTGCGGCCCCGACCACCTCCCCGCCAAGCAGCCTGGCCTTCTCGTCAGCTCCCTACTGTACATTGTGCATGTTCACTTGCGGGCATGGATATGTTCCAAGGTCGAAAGCCACGCCTCTCTTGTGTGGATTTCCTGGTACGAAGACGAATATCTATGTTGCCGTTCCCCGACTGCGCTAGACATTCTTGGTTTTACGCTTGTTTCGGATTTTGTTCAGCTGCAAATTATTACTAGTGGTGTCATTTACAGCAAAAATAAATTATATTCTTTATTTTCTGTAAAACCACCATTCCTTATTTTCTGTAAAACCACCATTACTTATTTTCTGTAAAAACACCATTCCTTATTTTCTGTAAAATCACCATTCCTTATTTTCTGTATAACCCATAGACTATCGAAATCATAATTTGACTATTTTTGGAACACACAAATTATGTGAACTAACACGCACAAATGAAATAACTTTCACTATAAAAACACAAAGAACAANCGAATATCTATGTTGCCGTTCCCCGACTGCGCTAGACATTCTTGGTTTTACGCTTGTTTCGGATTTTGTTCAGCTGCAAATTATTACTAGTGGTGTCATTTACAGCAAAAAGAAATTATATTCTTTATTTTCTGTAAAACCACCATTCCTTATTTTCTGTAAAACCACCATTACTTATTTTCTGTAAAAACATCATTCCTTATTTTCTGTAAAATCACCATTCCTTATTTTCTGTATAACCCATAGACTATCGAAATCATAATTTGACTNCATTCCTTATTTTCTGTAAAATCACCATTCCTTATTTTCTGTATAACCCATAGACTATCGAAATCATAATTTGACTATTTTTGGAACACACAAATTATGTGAACTAACACGCACAAATGAAATAACTTTCACTATAAAAACACAAAGAACAACGCTATAATATCTGTTCAGTCACACAGGATAAAGTTTTCAAATTTTCATTTAGGCCTACTTGTTGAATATGAGCTCATTTGTGCATATTATTATTTTTCTAAAACGGTTACTAAATTTTCGTAAAATATCTTTTGTTTAACAAATATTAAAATGAATTAAGATAGTGATATTAACGTATAATAATGGAAATAAATTGTCTTATTTTCGGAAAATGACGTCATAATAATGCCTAAAGATTGAATGCAGTAAGACACGAGCACAACTACGGCTCGTTTGCAGTTTACTTTAGAAGTCAGTCACTGGATACCATGCTTCCAGTAAAGTTGGCAGCAATGCACCAGTGTGAGAAATACTTCTCTTAACGACGTCTCTAAAGTGTAAAATTCAAGATCGTGAACATCTGAATAATTTATTTTCTAACTCCGCTGTTTTTATGCACATGCGTTGAANAAGTGTAAAATTCAAGATCGTGAACATCTGAATAATTTATTTTCTAACTCCGCTGTTTTTATGCACATGCGTTGAAAAACTGCCAAAATGTAAAAAAAAAATTTAGGTAAAATTCCTTTTCTTGTAAGGATATCAAATTACTCTTACACGTAAGGGAAAATTACCTAATTAATATACACTAAATATACATGACAAGTAAAGTGCTATTCCCAAACTGTCAGGAAAACTAACCTGACAAAATTGTGGGAAAATCTCATACAATTACGTTATACACACAAAAAATTATACACACAAGAAAATTATATGATAAAAAGATACGGAAGTAAAAGTACAGTGTTTGTCGTTAGCTGTTGACTGTATCCTCCAAACGAATAATATCTAAAACTACATTTCTTAAATCCTCGATACTCGCCCAAGGTTGGGCGCAAAGTGCAATCCTGTATCACGAAAGCCGGTGTACTATCCATTACACCTCGGCCAAACTACAGATACATACTATTAGGGATTATAAGTGCAATACAATGACCACGAAAAATGAAGAGTATTTATTTAAGTTAACTGCAAGTTTTAGACTTAAAATAACCATATAAATGTTTGCTGAAATGTTATTATTAGCCTCTGAACTTCCCCGCCTTTCTAGAGCACCTTAACAAATTAAATATATTATGAAGAATTTCTTTAACTACCACAAGTTCCTGGGTCTCGTCATTATAATTATTTAGTATAACAGAATGCTCAGTTATTTTTGTCTGCTATACACTGAAGAGCCAAAAAAAAAACTGGCACAGGCGTGCGTATACAAATAACAGAGGTATGGAACCAATCAGAGTAACGCGATGGGGTCGGTAGCTAGATCGGTTACTGCTCCTACAATGGCAGGTTATCAAAATTTAAGTGAGTTTGAATGTGGTGTTATAGTCGGCGCACGAGAGATGGGACATGGCATCTCCGAGGTAGCGATAACATTCGGATGTTCGCGTACGACCATTTCCCGAGAGTACCGTGAATATCGGTAATCTGGTAAAACATCTCATCTTCGACATCGCTGTGGTCGGAAAAAGATCGTGAAAGAACGGGACAAACGACGACTGACGAGAATCATTAAACGTGACAGACGCGCTACCCTTTCTCAAATTGGATTTGTTTACTGTCCTGCAGGATTCATGGTGTGAATTGCCTCCTGCATACCTTCAGACATTAGTCGAGTCCATGCCACGTCGTCTTGCAGCACTTCTGTGTGCTCGGGGGCTCTACACGATATTAGGCAGGTGTACCAGTTTTTTTTGGCTCTTCAGTGTACACGAGCTACCAATAACACACTGTTCTATAGATACGTGTAAGCATATACACGAGTTACGGAGGACATTGCGAACGCAGTGTAATTTTTAGGTTTTCTTACGAATTTTTTATTTAGTTGATAAACTTTCCATTTGTAGTAAGCCTGCTGACAATTTCATAGTTTCTTTAAATGAAGTTTGAATGTTGTCACTAAATCTATCATTTTTTTTTTTTACTTTTGCGTGTAGACGAAAGCTACATGGAAAAATATCAGCAGACAAGTGACAACAGAATAGTTGTGCAGTCTGGTTCCGTAATAGCATCAACCAAACTTCTGTACAGCTAATAAAATACTCTGTTAGTTGATTGCAGTCATATTTGTTGCGGGAAGAATCCAAATATTGCTAAAGTTGTTCTGATGAAGGAACTATCTGTTCTGTAGGTGGGACAAAGTGCTCTACTGTAGGAACTATACTCACAGTTGCAGCTACAATCTTAGACAAGACCACAACATACAGTTCTGTTGCAATTACTATCTACCTTTACAATATTTAGATTGTACCAGTACCAATCTGATTTTTGTCTCCTATGTTCACAGTCTGTATGGGTTGTGTGTGTATAAAAATGTAGTTGTACAAGCATATAATCGTACACAAAAGTTTATCGTAAGTAGTGCTTTCAAAATGCTAAACTAACTGCCAGCTGCCGATAAAGGATTATTTACTGTCAAAAATCCTTTGATGTAGCAGGATGTCCGTACTGTCTCAGGTAGATATATCATCACTCGTTGTAAGACCATCGATAAAATGTGAAATTGCCTGGTTGTTTGTGGGGAGGGGGGGGGTTGGTTGATTAATTGGTAACGCTGAAGTGGATGCCTTCATTGAGTAACTGCTTCCTAGTGTCTGAGGTTGAAGTTATTCCAGGGGCATCGGCCAACCACTGTGAGGCTGTAAGGTGTTTGTGCGAGCGCTACCAACATGCTATACTTGTCTCATAACACCTCCTACGCAACTGCTGTTACAGCTAAAAAGGAACGAAGACCCCAAAAATAATCTAAGAATAAGCTTCAAATAAGCAAATTTGGAGAATATTAAATTAATAACGAATAAATAGGACCAGTGACTTTTCGCGTAAAAATATTAGCACACAGTAGACTTCAATACTATATACACACCTCAGCTGTTGTTATACCTCCATTGGCTGCTGGTGCCGTGTCCGTCTTTGACCAAGCGGCTCAGGACTAAGTAACTATGACACTGAACCTTCCGTGATTCGTGCGCAAACGGTTAACACTGGCCAGAACATTTGTTAGCCAATCAAAGAAGCTGGACGACCCAACAGTGCTTTGGACTGTATCTTGTCTCGAAATCTTTTTGCGAAATATCTCTGCCCCTACGAATAAATAACTTTAGTTGGAGAACACGTTTGCGTACATTTTTTCTCATGTTTATTTGTCGATTCGCATCTGTAAATAAAAATGTTTCATTTCTCTTAATTTTGGCCTTTACTCGTTTGCTTGTGAGCATACTAACAGTTCGTTGACCTGAGCTCTTGTTTCTCACATGGGCTACAATAATCTCGGGAATATTTATCAGTTTTTGTCACAAAAATCAAAATAGCGCGTTTTTTAATACTGATAGGTTATACCTANATAGCGCGTTTTTTAATACTGATAGGTTATACCTATATTGATGGACTACTTAATATAGTTCGTGTTACAGAGTAAAATTGCACATTCAATGTTAAAATTTAAGTATTGAGTACTGAAAGTTCTCATATTGTGTATCATGCTTACTTGGAGACAATGGGCTGTTCACGGTAAAGTAAGCACTTTTGAGGCCCTAGTTATTTTTTACTTTCAGTCATATTTTTATCCAAATATTGTCATGTAAGTAATAAACACAGTGTGCATACTCCACCACACTCGGAAGTTAACGTCTACGGCTAAAATAAAATATATTAATTGAATATTGTTCCAATTGAGAGGGCTTTCAAAAGCGCTCTCTTTATCTTAAATAGACTATAGGGTTCAATACTCCCGTTCCATCTATGAAGATTCCATCTTCAATGATTTTAAGGTTCCTCATATCTATACGCATTTGGAGGATTTTGATTTATTATTCAGTCATATCGCTTTTATTAATGTCCCAAATCTACACGATAAAATGCTAAACAAATACAGAGTGGCCTACAGTTTAAACCAATGTAAGAATATAGCCAAAACCGGGACAAAATTCATGGCTTGCCTTGGGATCTGACCTTGGTGAAACAGTCTTTTAAGTGTATGAGACAAAGAAACAATGCTGCGCTAAGGGCGTAACTGTAACAGGCATCAAGTGTCTCATCTGCGATGTGATGAACTGGCGCTCAGTCTTGTTCAACGTGCAGGCAGCCATCGGTCTTGAATCTGTACAGCTGTTATTTTATCGCTGGAATATCCACAGCAAATCTTTGTAGATTCGTCTTCGTAAGGGGCCGCGGTGGCTGAGCGGTGAGACTGCTCGCCTCCTGCCACGGCGAGCCGGGTTCAATCCCCGGCCGGGTCACTCCCGGATTTCAGCAAGTGTGAATCGTGCCGGATGATGCCGATGCTGCCGTTTCCCCCGTCCTTGCGTTCCGGCGCTGCTCCATTCTCACCTCATTTCTTCACCCTCATCGACGATGTTAAGAGCCACCCAAATATCTCCACTCTCCATTATAAATGTGGCGTGTATCAAGGGAGGGTGTTTCAATATGCAGCGTTTTGAAAATAAATTTCACGGCTGTAGTGAAGAACGCCAAATCAATGTTCACAACACGCGCAGTGTGACTTCAAATGCGTGCTCTTGAAAAGTTTTACAGATTTTGATGTTCCCGTGGTCTATTTTGTTACTTAACTTTTGCGCTGTTTTTTGCACGTAGCTCACAGAACTCTCTTATTAAGCCTACATAGACTCCATTGGTCAGAAGTACCGAGGGACGAATTTATAATAATCGCTTTGGTTCTCTTACTGGCTACAATGGCAACGCACGCACGCTATTGGCCGAGGGCAGCTGTGTGCAGTAGCCAGTAGCCGTTGTAAGGTCCAGAGTGTATACCTCTGATCTGGCTACTTAAACTTAGTTGGTAACCCTTTGGCTCAGTTCACGATGTGCAGCTATTGGGAGAGTTCATAATCTCCACACATATGCCCATCGCAACTTCCGGTCTTTATGTGTACTTCAGGCATACGTAAATTTAAGTTGCCAAATACTTGGAATAAATTAATTTAAAAATAAAATATGTACAACAAGTTTTTTTTAGGCCAAGTTATTGTTTTTTTCTCCATTGATGTTTCTCAGACATTTGCATTTCCAAGTCTTACTATAATTGCCAATAAAAAAGGTTTTTTTTTTTCAATATTTCGATAACTTACCTATAATATCTACACTGGAGAGCAAAAAAAAACAAAAAACAGGTATATGCGTATGTATGCAAATAACAGAGGTATGGAGCCAATCAGAGTAACGCGATGCGGTCGGCAGCGCGTATATAAGACAACAAGCGTCTGGCAAAGTTGCTAGATCGGTTACTGCTGCTAAAATGACAGGTTATCAAGGATTTAAGTGAGTTAGAACGTGGTGTTATAGTCGGCGTACGAGAGATGGGACATAGCATCTCCGAGGTAGCGATAAAATTAGGATATTCGCGTACGACCATTTCACGAGTGTACCGTGAATATTGGGAATCCGGTAAAACATAAAATCTTCTACATCGCTGCGGCCGTAAAAAGATCGTGAACGAACTGGACAAACGACGACTGACGAGAATAATTAAACGTGACAGACGTGCAACCCATTCTCAAATTGGCGCAGATTTCAATGCCTCCTGCATACCTCCAGACATTAGTCGAGTCCATGCCACGTCGTCTTGCGGCAATTCTGCGTGCTCGCGGGGGCCCTACACGATATTAGGCAGGCGTACCAGTTTTTTTTTGACTCTTCAGTATATAACTTAATAAACACCCGAAAACCAAAACTCTTTTCAAAATGACTTACATATGAATACTTAGCCTAAATAAGAGCGAACTGTGAGCCTAATGATGTAAAAATTATGGTTTTAACATTTGTGATTAGCAAAATCAATTGTACGAAAACAATACTAGGCCCTGTAGGCTTATATATCGAAGAGCTCAACTTTAATACAGAGTGAGTGGAATAAACAAACCTCATAATCAGATAGATGTCTAATGTTGTGCCAACAGTACAACTTAAATGTTACTACAAAAGCATTTTTTTTTGTTATCTGTGAGTCGTCAGTAACTAAAGTTGGTGTTAATGTTATTTACTGTTAAGCAATAAATTGAAATGCAATATTAAGTATTTCTGTTACAATGTCACCTCCTTAATACGGTGTTCATGTTGCGGCAAAACAAATTTTGCGTTGAATTGATGCTAGCACTATTGTTAAGAAACATTTCTTGTATTTCCTTGCTTTATAACAACATTCCAGGGTAAAATATAAATATTATTTTTTCTCTGACGAATAAATATGTCTTGGCAAACACATCAATACCTGTTTTAAATAGATTCGGAATGCCAGTACCCGAGTTACCGATTGTTAACTATTCTCAATATTTAATTAATATGTTGTGTATATGATACAGAACACATGACAAGTGATTTAGTTGCCAAAGTTAATTGAGAGAATAGAAACTGGGGCTCCCGTATTCCAAAATTTTAGACTTTTCGGTGCTATATTTTGAAAACTATATTCATATGATTATAAATATTTACTTTTATGCGGTCCTTATATAAATATCTTTCTAATAGCAAAATAAAAATTTCTCGTAAAATATGGCTTTAAAGAAATTTTTTTTTTCAAAAGTGTTTAATATATTAACGAAATATTCTCGCAAAATAAAATACAGAACATATTCTCATCTATCGCACAAACGATTAATTATGAACGTCATAATAGTTCATCAGTCCTATTTTAACTCCTAGAAAACATTATGTCTCCACTCTAAGAATTTTTTTGTAAATTAATCATATCAGTGTATACGTAGTGACAAAGCGTGGATGATAAATTATTTTCCAATACATGCATGGTAACGTTCCTACAGTTGCTCAGGAAAGAGTGACATGCGTAGGCAAGTTCCCAACTTTGTACAGTAGCGATGCTAAACATTCCCATATCTTCAGCCTGATACGTAGTACTATTTACATACACCGTACGGGTTAAAAACTTCTATTACAGATTAGGAAGTATACCAGGATTTTTTTTACAGTGTAGCCTAACGCTAACAGTGCAAACCGGTTGCTTTTTACCAGATCTGGATCTCCGAGGCTGTAATACACATAACTAAAAACAGCTAGCGATTGCCTTCCGCAAAGTAACCTGAGTACAAAATGTGTTTAAAAATTTCAATTAATACACAACATAAATATTTCGTCCTGTTATTGTATTCTTGTTTGTGCGATGTACCCCATTTGACCAGGCCAATGATTTGCCTGCAGCCAGCTAAGGCGTTCATGAAAACTTGTCATTCAGTCATAAATGTAAACAGAAGCCAGAATACTTGTAAGCTTATCTATTAAATAATTTGTTGAAAATACATGGTAGTAATGAAGACTTTGAGACTCCGGAATTTTGCACTGGAACCAGCGGTTGCAGCACACTGTAAGCACATTTCTGTACTTGTTAAAAACAATTCCTTGCAAAATAGTAGTAAAATTTTTTTATTGTACATCAACACCTAAAATATTATATATTTACAACACATTATTTTAGAAAACTGATAAAATTGTTTATTTAGCTCTATGTTAATAATAAACCTGAACTTTCTTGCTAAAATCCAACATTAGTTTCACACATTCCACACTAAGGTTTTGTGAAATTTACTCTTATTAGTTGCACTGTTACACAAATGTCTTTGGCAAACAGTTCCCAAAGAATCCCTTGCAGAAATAAAAAATTGGTGCTTGTACTTATGTACGCGCGTTATAAGTTATATTTCTTTGGCGTGACTAAAATAAAATTTTATTACGTATGTTACCATTTTACGCTTATATTCATTCAGATCTTGTCCCATATCATAATTGAATTCAAACTATATAAATGAAATATTTTTCAAATCTGCTTATTACATGAACTGATTTTCTGTCTGTTTTAAATATGACCACGTGCTACGTTGTGTACCTTGCGTATTTATATACCTAGACGATACGCGCATGCGCGTTGGGCCATACCTAACGTGACCATACGTCCCGTTTTGAACGGGACAGTCCCGTTTTTCGGCACTCTGTCCCGTTGTCCCCGATGAAAGCTTCGGGACGCCCAAATGTCCCGTTTTTATCAAGCGAGCAAAAATATTGATTTACTAATCATAAAAATCATTTCAAAATAGTAAATTTACCTTAAAAATTGAAACGTCAGAATGCTGCTTCATCCGCGGTTGTCAAATGACTTCTCGCTCGTATTTTTTCCGAGACGCGCGGGGGCGGGCGGTGTGGTTCCCTCCCTCCTCCAACGCAAGCCCGACTCTCCGACGCACGCATTATTCGTAGATTGTTCTCCAGCGTGAGCGCACGAATCTGTCTACTCATGCCTACTTACGAGCTCGATTTTCTGAACGTGTTTTTGTGAATCGCGTAGCCTAAACGCAAATGTACGTTTAATGTTAACTTACAAACGAAATATCCGTACATTTAAAAAAAATACACTCAGTCTCTCTCGGACGTCAGATGTGAAAAATGCCGTACTGAATTTAGTTTGGCACAAGGAGGTGTCAGTGACACTGAGCAACATTTAAAATCAGAAAAAAACTGCCACGAATTTTACTCCTACTTAAAATCATCGCCTAATATATAAAAAAAAATTTGTTCTTATGAAAAATATATATATAAAAAACATAACTAATAAACACGTTTTTTTTTTTCAATCTACCTACTTGCAAATGAAAACTGACAAGTGTCCCGTTTTGAGAAGGAAGAAAAATGGCCACGTTAGCCATACCCCTACCATGTTCACTGTCGAATTTCGTTACACTGTGCGCGCGCAACTTCCGTTGCACACACAACTTTTACCCTCAACGCACCAATAGAAGTATAACTTAAAAAAAAATTTTATGGTGTTGGCTCGATGCGAGATGTGTATATGTGCCTGTGAAAAGGTTAACATTTCATTGACCGTTTCATTTCACTCATTTCACCATATATTCGTTTTCCTTGTCCACTCAGAACTCACCGGATTGATGTGCACCTGTAACACTCTCCATCAATGTGGCGGAAGTTTGTAANTTTCCTTGTCCACTCAGAACTCACCGGATTGATGTGCACCTGTAACACTCTCCATCAATGTGGCGGAAGTTTGTAAGTTCATAAGGCCCAGTGACGTATTTTATAGTTGAGCGGTGGTATTCGGCCAAACGATATCTTCTGAAGGCGAAATATTTCATTATGTGCTGCTTGATGATCAAAATAAAGAATGAAATTGAGTAGGTAGGTGTCGGTACACAGTAAAAAACTTTGAACTTACACAAACATTTTTTTTTGGAACTAGCTGCGAAGATAATTCTTGTAACACTGCAAGTGAATTAGAGCAAAATTCACAACAGTCTATAACGCGAAAATGTACATGTAATGCTTATTTTAACAAGTGCTGTAGAGTTCATATTCATAAAAATGTGGTTAACACACACCAATTTATTTGTAATGTAACAAAAAAAAATTAAGTGGGTAGTTTCCAAGGAACTGTTCGTAAAATGTACAATAAATATTTACCGTGTAAAAGATTTTAAAACACAGGCAGTATTAATAAATAATCCCTCAAACGGTACACGAGAATAATGTCAAAAATGCACTCTAAATCTGAATAAGTGATTTCAATCAGTAGGAATATTTTACTGAGTTTTCAGTTAATGAGCTGTTATCTACTAGTAAATCAATGGAATGCATTGATAAGGTTTTACAACCAGACTAATGCAATTCGCTAGGAATTTGGTACAAATCAATATTTAATCAGTGAATACCAGAAACTAAAATGATGAGTAGAATTTAAATTATTAAATGGAGCAGTTTCAACATAAACGCAGCCAAACTCGTTTATTTGGAGCAGTTTTAACTTCAACGCCATTTCATCACTAGGAATCAGTACAAATCACTTTTTAATCCGCGAATACCAGCAACCAAAATGATCAGTAGAATTTTAGTGGTCGATTGGAGCAGTTGCAACATATCTGCAATCAAACAAGTTTATTTGGAGTGTGCAATGAAGTACCTTCTAGCCAGAGTAGGCGAGGAAGGAAGGCACGGTGCCAGGGTAATTCGACAATAAAGAGAATGAAACACACATTTACATAATTAGTAGATATATTTTCACCTAAAACATTGCATATATTTTAAAAATTTCTCATCGCATCTCATCGTCTGTAGGTGTTAAACTCTAAAAAGAACTTTACGCCAAGTAATAATGTTAACACTTAAAATACACGGTCCAGTCTCGGCGTCCAATCACTGTCTATGTACACTTACGAACTAGGATCATTGCTAGATCTCTGCAAAAAATTAGCGTTACTATTTGGCAGCAGACTGAACGCCAAGTACTATGGGTTGTTCGCGGTAAACTGAGCACTTTGGGAGACCTGCTTAAGATCTACTTCTATTCACATTAGCCTATGTATCCTTCCGACACGTGTAAATTTAACATTGCCATGGGCATGATCCCGTTATTCGCGCGTCGGTGAAGCAAAATTGTGGAATTATTAGATAAGTAAATATTTTACAAATCTGCTAATCCTGACATGAATTTAAAAAAAAAACAGAAAGCAAAACAAACAATTCTAATATTCACAAATGTTTACCTAACAATGTTAATTCAACGTTAAGACATGGAACTAGTTTCCTTTCGTCGTTGTCAACTTTACTGGGCGCATGTCAGTCGGCATTCTCCGTTAAAATATATGCAGATAGCGACAGTGACATTTTTGGAACGTGGATTTCAAAAGTGCTCAATAAACAATGAAAAGCCCATAGCTGTGCGCTTGTTAGACTTCTGTCGTTGGCTGACGAACTGTGTAGCACGACGTGAAGAACTCTTCTAGCCAATAACAACAGTGGTAGGCTGGCTTATTCCCCGTAAAATGACGTCATACGAAGACCACCAGCCAGCGAAATCGCGCATTGTGCTCAGGGGCTCTATTCTGTAACTTTGTACTGTCTTTATATATATATATATATATATATATATATATGTATATAAACAAAGTACTACGTAACTACCTTTACGAGGTGAAATGGTATCCTGTTACTCAAAATGTCGCCATAACGGTACTTTTGTATGCCTCATGGACTGTCTTTATATTAAAGAGAGGCCAACAAAGATATAAACGAAAGTGGAAAGAAAATGGTCGACGTATTGAGGTTATTTCTAACAAACACACTTCAGAGAGAAAAAAAAAACATATTAAAATGCCCCGAAGAGAAGAAATATTAGATTATATTACATTTCCGCACAAATAAATGGTAAAAGTGGTATAAACGGGTGTTTCGCGTCTGCAAGCCCTCCGTGCCGAAGTTACAGAATAGGTTTCCCACAGAGCAGTGGAGCCTAGCATGTTGCTAAATAATAACTCTGACTTTGCAGGTCTCTCATTTCATTGCACTTGAGTTTAGATTGGCGAGTGAAGGGGGAGGGGGCGGGGCCTACGCCGTCTCCGCCAGGTCCGTCTTGTAGG
>NQII01001338.1:224806-268965 GCA_002778355.1 Clitarchus hookeri
GCCCCCGGCGCTGGCGGCTGCCTGCAGGATGGAGGCGGCGAACGCAGGGTCGGTGTACACGGCGTAAGGCCACGCCATCGCCATGCGCTGTCGCTTGTCCTTCATACGCCGGTTCTGGAACCACACCTGCAACAGCCCGCCCACCGGCCGGATTAGGCCCCGCCCACTAAACATCTCCACCTATAACTTACGACTACGACTCATCCGCCATGTTGAATTTTTCATTTGCGTACCACAACTTTTCATTCAATGAAATGACTGAATTTTTCTTGTTATAGCACATTTTCGATTTTACAAATGCCTTCAAGCGTTGTCGCCAAATTTTATTCACATGCTATCTAACACTTTTAAAACTGCAAGAATCTATTGATTATCAAAAAAAGGATGCTGCGGTAGTTAAAGTTCAGAATTAGTTTTGCTTCTACAGTTTAATGTATGTTGTCAGAGAGGTATAGTTGTAGTTTTAAATTAACCATCCCCAAACAACTGAAGTAAGCTAGGAACCAGTAATTCAACATGGCATTTGAGCCCTAACCTTAAGCATCATTTAGTCATACAAATAGCAAAGGAATTAATTTTCCACCTGTTGGCTGTCCTGATTATAATATAATCAATCACAAAAATTATTTAAGTAAATATGTTTTATTGAACCATAGTGTTTGCAGGGCATGCAGAAACTGCAATGGAAAAACCTAGTGCAGAAAGAAAATATCAGAATGTTATATAAGCTAGTGGTATAAATAAATTTTAATATATAAATTTAGAGAGTCATTTGACATTTTTTGCACACATAATTTACACGCAGTCTGTCTGATATACGCGTTTTCACAGCTTTTTTTAAAAACATATCGTCGAAATAAATAACGTCCTATAAACGGTGAATGTTTATCTCGGATTGTTTCTCCTTCCCCCTCCTCACTACCTAGTTCTCACTTCGTGTTGTATGTACATACTTCGTATTATTTCGACAAACCCACGGTCGTTTCGATCTAATATACGGCGAAAAATTTACTTTTAAAATAATGCTTTTGGAATAGAGAAGCCGATTGTGCTGCGATCTGTTAGCCACACTTCCCGATTCACGCCCTCCCACGAAATTACATGTTTTGTGTGCGTGTAAAATACGAACATACGAACGAAGTCTGTATATTTTGTGAAGTAACATATTTCCGTGTGCACCGATTGTGCTTGCTATTAATTTCTATTCGGTCTGTAATCTTTGAACCTTTGTCGTTGTTCGCCGTTTTGCATCCCTCATATCGCTTTCTCTCCCCTGTAACTAAACTTGACAAAAAACAAATATTATCTATTTATTAAAACCACGCAATGTTTTGGGCTGGAATCATTTTTAAGACAAATATATTTATTCAAACGAGATATATTGTCATCCAGGTGCATTCGGTGAAGCTCCTAATTCATAAATGGCCTCGTTGCGTCTGCTTAATGTAAGCAATTCGTCCTCACTTTTGTAACCAGCAGACACCACTTTTAATGGTGAAGTAGTTTAATATTTAAAATGAAATTGTGCTTTTTGACTATTTTCCCGAGCTCTTAATATTTCCAGGCTTAAGAAATATGCTGTAACGTCCAAACTGCTGCTGCATAAGAACAGCAATTACTGTCTTAGGAAAAATGTTACGTCAAATTCACCGTCTACAATAAATAGTGCTTCATGGTTCTGTGTCATGCCTTTAAGTGCACACCTGGTTACATGAGCCTATAGTTATAAACAAGTTCATTCAGTGAAACAAACGTTAGAGTTGCAAACATAAGTTGCCTTTTGATTTAACCCTTTCATTCCCAAATCAATGTGTGGTTTTTAGTGTCGATAATAAGACTTTTTCATGTGTGCCGTAGGATACTTAAGTTTGGCAAAGCACTTGTTTCATTATACCAACCAATAAGCTGTAGACTGTTTTCGGTGATGAGTGACATGCACCAGTCGTAACGTAAGGTCGTAGCACCGTATACGCAACAGTAACCGCAAGAAAAAAAAATCACTGGTCGTACTGAGCTTACAGTGAACTGCTATACTGGCCAAATATAGTCATTGCATGCAACATGTCAACAGTTTTCTACAATGGGCATGAAAGGGTTAAATAGATTTTCACTTGTTTGTGATGTTGAATTTGTATACAGATGATAACGTGTTGAACAGGTTAGTCAACAGAAAAAAAATGGTAATGCCACGGACATATTACCATCGGAAATCAATCCAATATTGTGATGTAGCTCATTTTCAGTCAGNGTTATTCAACAGAAAAAAAAATGGTAATGCCACGGACATATTACCATCGGAAATCAATCCAATATTGTGATGTAGCTCATTTTCAGTCAGCGTTGTGGTGTATTATTTATGTGCGCTGGGCGAGAAAGCTTCAACTTTTGAAACAACATTTTAATGTGTATAAACAATGGATCTTAATAGATTTATTTACGTAACCGTGATGAAACATATATACAGTACAATAAATTATTTTCTTATGATGTATATATATGTGTCTGAGCACAGTGGCGACCTGTTTTGTAAGTCAGGTGGAAACAACATGGCAGCGGAAGGATACATAGTCGCTTTTCTAGGCACTACTCCCGTAAGATTTGTCACAAAATGGGAACCTTACGTGAGAAAGAATATAGTTTGATTTGACAATAGTAAGTACGTTTATACCGTCAGCCGAAACCTCAGTTTCAGAAACCCAACTTTCCAAACTAAGGTTTTAGTGAAGTGTTTAGACCGTCATACAAAACTTCGTTTTGGAAACTTGTGTTTCGTGTGTTGTTTTATGCTGGAAATCACTAGCAAAAAAAAAAAAAACACAACAATCCCTTTCGTTATTGTAATACGAAAAGAAAAGAAATTTTACAGAAAATCATAAATATTATAAAAAAAGTGTTTAAAGTTACATACATTGCTTGATAAAACATAATTAAAAAGGGTATTTCGTAAAGATGCAACATATTTATTGTGTATTAGTTATTTTCGTACCTACAGCAAAATTTATAATCACTCCGCATTTACACACATTATTTTTAACCAATCAAAAATCTAGTTTTACAATTCAACATAGCCTGGTTGTACATTTAATTCCATATTTACAAACGAAACCGAAGTTTCGCTGTTTCATACCGCGCACGAAAGTTAAGATTCGACGCGAAACTTCAATTACAAACCTCGGCTTTGAGATATGGCGAAACCTCACTTTGGCGGCGTTTGTACTGTACACAAACTCTGCTTTCCGAAACCCAGGTTACCGAAACTCTGGTTTTAGGTGTCGGTACAAACGTACTGTACGACGAATCACACTCTCAAAGCCCGACTTGAGAATTCTCCACACTAAATTAAATTGACATTAACCATTACAAAGCTATAATTCTTCACACTAGAACGAAACTCTAGATTTATGTAATTATAAGAGAAAGTTTTAAGATGGAACACAGAATATTAATTTTGTATTATTGAACAAAACCAAGTGACCAATTGTGGAACCTACAGTTTTTATCAAATTACAATATTTTATGCTAAGGAGCTCGCACTGATCTCGCGTTAATTATAGTGAAACGAAATAATTATTGGGTCTTTAACTATAGGTAGAGACCTGAAAAATTCGCGGATTCATTTCGGGACAAGCTAGAATTCGAAACCAAGTGTGTTTATAAAACGTCAGCCATTGGTCCATACGGTGTTTGACACCTGAAGAAGTCTGGCCTAATCGTTGCCTTCTACGGTGACAGCAGACAACCAATGTGTGGTTGATATCGGCAAATTTGTACATAATACTGGAGAGTTTAGCCTGCAGGTCATTGAACTCGTGAATTTTTCTGGTCTCTAATGATGGGTTATTGATCCGCTTGTCAAATTAAACGAAAGTTAGCTTCGTATTATTATTCTATAATCCTATAGTTTTTTTTAAAAGAATACGCAGATAACTTTCAAAGCAAAACTGTTTCTACGCCTGATATGTGGGCAACGTGCAGGACACTAGAAATAATACGGCAGTGGTAATAGAAAGGCGTTGATTTTCTAAGGGAGTGACACGTCCTTTATATGTAACAATGTAACAATGTATTTAGAACAATTACAAATGGAACTCTATGTCTGCTTGCCTTTTTCGCATATAGTGACTTGCGAATGTTGACGAAATTACGACTCTCATCACACCATTACGCTTCTTATTGAGAAAAAAATACGGCCGCAGGAACCATATTTTTTTTACTATGAACATTAAAAAAAATATTTCAGTAGCTACCATATATATATATGTCAGATGCAGATAGTCAGACCAAAGACATGCAGTTAGACTGTAAAAAAATCAGAAATAGCAGCTTGTGAATTCACCGGATCATTCCGTTAATTTGCTAGTTACTACCCCCTCCCTGTATTTGCGATTCATGAACTGGGATTAAAAAAAGCAAAAGTTTTATTTGAGATTTATTTGCACACTTAAAGTAAAGCATGAATAAAAAAAATTACTCATATTTCCAACACGTGAAACCAAAAGTAAATTGAATCGGGTTTGAAAGGGCAAACCATAGCGTGTGTCCCCACCCCTTGATGCAAACTACAGAAGAGAGAGAGAGCGAGACAGATACAGGGAGAGACAGAGGGAGAGACGGAGAGAGACAGAGAGAGAGACGGAGAGAGAGGCAGAGACAGAGAGAGGGAAGAGAGAGAGGCAGAGACAGAGAGAGGGAGGGAGAGAGAGAGAGAGAGAATGGGCCCAGGTGAGTCGAGCCTGTTGGCCTCTCCAGCATACCTCTAGATAACGACCCTAATAGTGGGTATTTCCGGAGCACTACTTTACCAGTACAAGCACATCTAAAAACTGACCCAGTTGTAAAGAAGAGCACACCCAGAAACATTGGAAAATTTGACGCCCTCCGTGATACCTACACAAACACATTCAGTCACACATTAAAACACGCTAAGATAGTCGAATTTTAATATATCTACATTAACCATTACAACTTCCACGCCCGCGCCTGATCCTTCTGTCACTTGAATAAAATCATGGTGGGAACTTCGTTTACCTCCTTTCGCCCCCCCTTTTTTTTCTCCTCCTCCAATTAATGGAACAGTGCTCGGGCCAGGCCCGGTACCTCAACTCCTCCCTCTGCATTCTAGATTCGAATCAGCGGAAAACCACTGATTCACAGTGAAATTCAACTACCTGAATCAGTGAAAATGTCTCCACTTAGAATCGGCGGAAACCCAATAGTTANTAATAGTTAGGGTCAGTGACTTTTCGCGTAAAAATCGGAGCACACAGTAGACTTCAATACTATATACACACCTCAGCTGTTGTTATATCTCCATTGGCTGCTGGTGCCGTGTCCGTCTTTGACCAAGCCACTCAGGACTAAGTAACTCCGACACTGAGCCTTCGTGATTCATGCGCAAACGGTTAACACGGGCCAGAACATATTTTAGCCAATCAAAGAAGATGGAAGACCTTACAGTACTTTGGACTGTATGTTGTCTCGAAATCTTTTCATGAAATATCACTGCCTCTACCAATAGTTATACTAAAACAATTTCACTGCCTGAATGAGTGACAGTTAACTGCGTGCAGCGAATTTAATATAGTTTTTTTTATTGAATTTAGCCATATAATTACGAGAAATAAACATATTTATAATAATCAATAGTCACGGTTTATATCGTGCAATTTAACGTAATTGAAAATTTAAAAAAAATTAGAGTGTTCAGGATGTTTACCAGCAGAATCTCGCTGCTTGGCAGTTACCTTACCAAATTCAACTAACAAAGCAACGTTAAATACGAAGGAGAAAATATATTAAATATATTTTTTATCGAAAATATGTGGCTTTAAATTGTATGGCCTTTATTTTGTGGTTAGTTTAATAGGTAACATTAGGATTTTCAAGATAAATAGTACATATGAATGCACTCACTTAACATTTAAAGCGGTTGAAAACTTCGAACTGTATTTAATATAGTTTAAAACTTCAAACTTGGTGCTATGATGATAACGTGAAAACGGAATGAAAGACGTAAAAACGGAATGAAAGATTGAATGTTCATGTTGCCACGTAGAGTGGTATTATAAAAGACAATACCTACATTAAAAAATAAATTTTTATAAATTTAATTCGTTCATGCATTTTTATTTTATTCGATACACGTGGTTTAACTGATCTATTAACCATAAAAAAATTACTGAAAAACGGCGAATGAGATGGTTGATGAATCAGTGGAAAATGTCACTGAATCAATAAAATAAGTAAAAGACAAACGGGCGTTTTTCCAACAGTCACGTCAATCAGATTGACTGACGTGACTGTTGGAAAAGCCAGGCGCTGTTAGTAAGAGGACAACGCAGCTGCGCGTTCGAGGTCAAGAAGCGAGGGAGCGATAAGGGCGACACTAACACGCACCCCTGGCGCCTCATCGCCCCTACGCGCAAGGGCGTGCAGTGTGTCCGTCGTGGTCCTGTGCTGCGCAAACTAGATCTCTAACAGCGGGGACTTTATCACACCGACAACAGCTCACAGATAAAACTACGTCCGTGCAGTCGTACTTTCCTCTTACCGCTTAGGGAAACTGCATAAACAAGCTTTACAAATGCTATATTTAACCACTTTTTGCAATTTTTTTTCTCCGTGAATACATTAAATATGATAAAGGAAAAAAGAAAAAAAATAGTTGCATAGATAATTGTTTTTTTTATTTACCTTCTCTGGCAAATAGTCTTATTTCCATAACAGTTATTTACCTAGATAGGCGTATTCGCGCAGACGATGACTTCAAAGAAAATGTTTGAGTACACAGTCCTCTTAACTGAGTTAAACAGCGAAATACTCACATATTCAGATTTAGAGAGAGAGTGTGTGTGTGTGTTTGTAAGAGAGAGAGAGTGGGATGTTGAAAAAAAAGGGGCCGGGGGTGGAGAGGGGGTTGATGTTTTCAGCCTTGTCCTTATCGAGAAGCGCCATAAGTTNCAACAGCTCACAGATAAAACTACGTCCGTGCAGTCGTACTTTCCTCTTACCGCTTAGGGAAACTGCATAAACAAGCTTTACAAATGCTATATTTAACCATTTTTTGCAATTTTTTTTCTCCGTGAATACATTAAATATGATAAAAGAAAAAAGAAAAAAATAGTTGCATAGATAATTGTTTTTTTTTATTTACCTTCTCTGGCAAATAGTCTTATTTCCATAACAGTTATTTACCTAGATAGGCGTATTCGCGCAGACGATGACTTCAAAGAAAATGTTTGAGTACACAGTCCTCTTAACTGAGTTAAACAGCGAAATACTCACATATTCAGATTTAGAGAGAGAGTGTGTGTGTGTGTTTGTAAGAGAGAGAGAGTGGGATGTTGAAAAAAAAGGGGCCGGGGGTGGAGAGGGGGTTGATGTTTTCAGCCTTGTCCTTATCGAGAAGCGCCATAAGTTACAGCCCGGAGTCAGCGGCAGACTGACGGCGGCTGATTGTCCGATGTTTTGAAGCCGTGTCGGATTATCACTAGCGCGGCTGTAGGCCAGGAGAGAGGCGAAGAGGCGAAGCAGCGCGCTGGGCTCAATAAAAACATTCACAGGCCCATAAACGTGAAGAGTGCCGCACTTCTGGCTTGTAAAGTATACTTCTCCCTCCCCCCAAGGGAGCAGGCGGTCTGCGTCGCTGCGGTAGCCGAGTGATAATTATTATATGGCTGTGCGCTGGCTAAGCGTCATCTCGCCGGAGGCCAGCGCTGTAGCGGTCCGCGCGCCATTCCTTTCACAGTCTGTTCGCGGGTTCCTCGCGCTTCTTCAATCGAACCTTCGAGAAATCACCCCACGTACGGCCAGTTTGGTTATTTCCTAAATATGTCATGTATCACAAGTTTTTTATACTTGTGTAAACATATAAGTACCCTATTTTTGGTCCAATCCTACTTTTATTTATATTTTGTCGATAAGTAAAGATTTCGAGACAAGATACAGTCCAAAGCACTGTAGGGTCGTCCAGCTTCTTTGATTGGCTAAAAAAATTGTTCTCGCCCGTGTTAACCGTTTGCGCACGAATCACGAAGGTTCAGTGTCGGAGTTACTTAGTCCTGAGTGGCTTGGTCAAAGACGGACACGGCACCAGCAGCCAATGGAGGTATAACAACAGCTGAGGTGTGTATATAGTATTGAAGTCTACTGTGTGCTCCGATTTTCACGCGAAAAGTCACTGGCCCTATCTATAAGTGATAATATTTCATTTACAAATAATGCGACTAAAAATGAGGAGAAGATTGATGTGTTGGTAATGCCTAGAAAGAAAAAGATTGTTATGCAGAATGTTATTGCGCGTAGGACGCACGAATGCGGTGTAATTTTCTAGACTCGGTTTAAGCTTTGTTTGCATTAGGTGGAGTAACATCCTGGAAATAGAACTTCAGCAGGTGTTTCAGAAAAGTTGGAAGTAGCCTTGCATGGACTGCACAAGTTCATTCACGCTGAAATACAGAGCATTTAAGAATACAGAGGTGAAACGGCAGTTTATTCCGCGAACTCCAGCTGCATCACTGGCCAGCAACATGCCACGAACGCCGTTCACCAATCAGCGGCCGGTGACGCACTCGCCAGCCGGCATCCCAGCCAGTAGGAAACATTTCGCAGCGCACAGTAGCCAATCAGACGCACGGGCTGTTCCCAAAGCCTCGCGTAACCAATGACGTGGTCATATTTAGAAATTCGCCACGCTACTGGCTGCGAAGAGCGGTTAATGTTTGGTAGCGGTAGTTTATGCGTAACTTGAGAACGGTAAAGTGTAGGTATAGTAAAAATATACAAATAAAAACAAAATTGTAATAATATTTAAAAAAAATTTAAATCATTTTTTTTTTTCGAATTAAGTTTCTAGAGTTACAAACATTTTACCTACTGCGCAAGGCATACTCCCCCTCCAGTTAAAATCATAAGATAAATGTTAACGTGTTCAACAATAGCATGTTTGCATTCTACTACCGTTATAACTAGAGAATGTATAATAGCCCTATGCCACAACAAAGAAAGTCGGCACTAAAGCGATCGCCCCCTTAATTGCATTGAATTTCATTAATATGCAATGTACTTAATAAAGAATTATTATACATATTATACGTAGTCTTAGTGGCTGTAGTAATATTAGTTGTGTATATTTGTATGTTTTGTTACTAGTGCTTAAAAGTTATGTAAACTGGTGTTAGTGTGGCAGCAACAGGATATTATGGTAGGTTATTACAATACTGACATTCTGAGAACAATCCAAATATTGTTGTTTTTCTGTTGGAGATAATACGTGTTTTGCGGTAGGAACGCAGTGCTTCGCTGTAGTATGTAAAGTAGGAAATACAATATAAAAACAGGAATACAATAAACAGTTATGCTGGTATTACTGTCTATGTTACTTCAGACGGTACCTACAATCTGTCAGATGGCTGTCCCTATTTTAAGAGTTTTTTTCGTCAGTGTAGCGACGCTCAACATTTCTACATTTGCACACGACATATAATCCACACACTCTAAATCTGAATCGGTGATTTCATTCCGTAGGATTGTTTTACTGACTATTTAGCTCATGCTGCCTGCGAACGAGTGGAATGCGCTGAGGTTCCACTGCCAAGACAGTGCAATGCACTAGTGACCAGTAGAAATCACTGTTTAAGGCCCCCGTCTACCTGGAACTTTTTCCCACATTTAGGTCGAGAAGCGTGGGAGCGATAAGGGCGACACTGCCACGCGCATCAAGTACGCCATCGCCGCTAAGCGCAAGGCTCTGAACTGGCGTGCAGTGTTCTCGTCGTGCTGCGTGTACCTATGGGACTTTCAGCGGTGACCATATTATTTTATTAGTGGGAAGTCTTTAGGAAGGTTCAGTGCAGGCCCCTATAGTAGTTTTGTATGTATCTGATGCGTGCATTTTGAGCTACAGCGCCTTGGAAAGGCCGTTTTTAGCGGTTTTGGAGTACTCTGAATTGATGTTTCTAACGTACGTGATATTTTGAAAGTACTTAACAGCTCTCGTCTGAAGTGTGTGTTCTTTTCGTAGATCAGCACGTTGGACGCACGCTTAATAGTTTCGTTGAAAAACGTGTATTTGGAACACTCTGCAACGCAGCTCAAGCGCCAGGTAGACGGGCGCCGTAATTAGCGAACACCAGCAACCTAAATTACCAGTAGAATTTTACTGATTCAAGTTGAGCAGTTTTCAACACATCTGCAGACAAATTCGTTGATCTGTAAGAGTTCTAACTGCTTCGACTTAAGAGTGCACTAGTCCTATGAAGGTAAAAGCTTAAAAACAGCCTTTACACGTGTATAAAATCAAGTGAAAAACTTTTAGTGATAAATCTATTACTTTTATGTGCAGAGGGTAATGAAATATTTAATTCAACGTGTACATAATTTGGAAGCCACGCACTAAAAGGGGTTTTTAACGGCTACCATTATTTATTATATTCTTGGCAAATAACATCATTTGTCGTCGTGATACGAAATAATTTGTCGTCATGATACGAAATAAATCTGAAACAAAAAGTATAGAAGTGGAGGAAAAATACTTTTTTTTATAAATTAGTAAAACGAGACGCAGGCATTTTTAAATTTAGATCTTTTTTTTTCGTACAACTTGTAAAACTGAACGCCTTCACCAGCTGCAATTGCGGAAACAAACAATGTCTTTATCACCCTCCCTGGTCGAATATTACTCTTTCTGCGTATTCCTTCTTCTTCTTGCTTTGTATCTCAGGATACATCTAAAAATAATGGCTCATATTATTAGAATGCAATGAAGAATGTTTCTTTGAAATGTATGAGGTACGCCCGTATTTAAATTGTAACTTTGAAATAATTTTAAAGTAAAGATAGTTAGAATCTAAAGTTAGCGCAAGTGAACTATGTGTCGGATTTCAAACCAATTGTAACATGCCACTCTTGTGACTTCAATAAACACTTTAGTTGAAACCTAACTGTGCTCAAGTAACATTTAAAATTTTTTTATCAATCTTTTTAAGTTAAAATCATCATATTTGCGTGAAAGCTACACTAATTACTGTTTATTTTCAAATGATGTCATATTATAATCAAATTATAATCGATATTGTCTCACTAAAGCGCTAAATATCTTCAAAATCTAGAAAAAAATATTTTTTTTGTCGCGAACAGCCGTAAGGATTTTAAAGTTCCACAAATTTGTTTCTGTGTGTTTTTTTTATAGATATGTCACAGTTTTGTTACATGTGACAAATATGCCAAATCAGTTTAAATTAACTCTCGCCTACTTTTTAGTAGAGTTATATGAGTGTTTAAAAATTAATATTTGTAAAAATAATTTAAAACGTTATACGAGCACAATATTTGATTTCAGCTGAAGTTTCTTGGTGTCTTGGAGACGCGACGAAGAAATTTCTTTAAAGTGTGGTGTTTTGTTTTCCTGCTATTATTTTTAAATTTTTTTTTGCAAATTTTAAAATGTAATTATTGTACAACTACTAAAATAATATCCATGAAATTTCTTTACCTTATTCTAACGATGTCAACAATAAATACAATTGTAATCAAACATTCTAACTACGTACAATTTTAAAATTTGTATGGCAAAACCTAGAAATTAGAAATTCTCATAACTTCCATAGTAAATATTTGTCAATTAATTTTCCATGAGTTGTTATGCTTCCATAAGACTACTATTTTATATAATATCACAGAATTTAAAACACCCCAAAAATGTAGAAAAATAATTTATGGAACTTGAACGCTTTTAACAGAGAATACTAGCTACGATTTCCCGCTGACCCAGCTACGCTTGCTGGCCTGGTAGTTCAGCTACCTGCCGCTACCTGCACGTAGCGCCACTACAGAACTACACCGCTGTAACCGTTGGAACGCCGGACCGTCTGTGACTTCATCATGATGACGTGCAGACGCACCTCGATCGATGGGAAATCGTTATGGACACATTAAAAGGGAAACCTCTGATTCTAAGTGCTGATGTAAACGCCAAATCAGAGCTGTGGCATTCCCCCGTTGATGATGAAGCTGGAGACACAGTAAGCCAATTCCTCCTGGCAAATGACATGGATGTGGCAAACGAAGAAGGAAATCTGCCGACATTCGTCTCGCAGGCCCACGGCACGCAATCATACCTGGGTGTTACTGTGACGAACAGGAAAGCAAATAATACAATCATGGAATGGAAGGTGCAAGAGGAAAGTTCTAGTGACCATCGCCTGATTACATTCAATGTATTCACCGGTGGTAATGGTGAACGGCGGCAGTCACAACAGATTGAAGGAGAGGTCCGATTTGTGCACAATATGGCAGACTGGGCGGCCTTTGATAGGACCCTGCTGGAAGAGATTGCTCAAATTGACAACCAAAATGCAAATCTGAATGATCGAGTCAGTGAGCTCACAAGGATAATTCAAGACACATGCGAAAGGAATTTAAAGAAAACCTCTCGAGGACTTCCTAACCTATCTTGGTGGGATAGGGAATTGGAACAAGAGAGGAAAGAGTTAAGAAAAGTTAGAAGGCAATTACACCAACTCCGTGGAGAAGAAAGAGAGCAATTCTCACGGACTTACAAAATGAAGAAGCAGGCATACTTCAGCAGGGTTCGCAAGAAAAAGAGAAAATCATGGGAGGATTTCGTAACTCGGGCCGGAAATGAGGATCCGTTCGGTATTGTGTACAAGTTGGCCTCTAACAAGACCAAGAGAGCAGTGCCACCACCATGCATGAAATATAATCGGAAGTTATTAACAGATCAGAAGTATTCAATGGATGTCCTGCTCCGGGCTCTCCTGCCTGATGACTCCATGATGGAAGAGGGGGAGGAGCACACGGCAAAGAGACAGAGTATGGAAGTAATTCCAGAGGTGCAGGATGCACCAAGCTTCGAAATGGAAGAACTGAAGCAGATCGTCTATAAAATGAAGAACGGGAAAGCACCAGGAATGGATGGCATAACAATAGAGATACTTAAAAGGTGCTATTCACGAGTTAAGAATGTTCTTCTAGACATCTATAATGATTGTCTCCAAGCCGGCGTGTTTCCCTCCCCTTGGAAATTGGGATGCCTAAGAATCTTGAAAAAGGAAAACAAGAGAGATCTTGATGACCCGAAAGCATACAGGCCGTTGACATTGCTCCCGGTACTTGGCAAAGTATATGAGAAGTTGATCAACAGACGTCTAATAATGGCCTTAGAAGCAGAAGGTACATTAAACGAACACCAGTATGGTTTCAGAAGAGGAACTGGCACTGACTTTGCGCTTCATGATGTAATGGAGAAGATCAGGAGTTCCTCTGCCAAATACATGATGGCAATATATCTGGACATATCTGGAGCGTTCGATAATGCCTGGTGGCCGGAGGTAATGTATCGGTTAAAGATCAAGAAATGCCCAGCCAACTTGTACAGGGTGGTCCTGGACTTCTTCCGCGAAAGATGGAGTATTTACTCATCCAGGACAGCACAAGTAAGAAAAGAACTCACGAAGGGATGCCCCCAGGGATCGGTCCTCGGACCTATCCTATGGAACGTCCTCTTCGATGGCTTCTTGGAGTTGGGTCTCCCTGCGGGGTGCACGGTATTTGGATATGCGGACGATGGACTGATCCTAGTCTCTGGAAATGCAAAGAGAGAGCTAGAGATAAAGGCACATGAGATAATGACTAAAACCTGGAACTGGTCGAAAAGCGTGAAATTGGAATTCTCGATAGAGAAGACCAAGACCATGCTAGTTAAAGGCAAATTGAAGTGGAACCCGACCGTGTACTTCGGGGGGAGCCCAGTGCAATACGTAAAGGAATATAGGTATCTCTGAGTCATCATGGATGAAAACATGAGCTTCTTGAAGCATATCGAGTATGTGTCACGGAGGGCAGTCCTGGTGTTTCAAAAACTCAGGAGAATTGGCAATACCAACTGGGGCCTAAATTATGGCACTCTTAGAACCATATATAAGGCAGTGTTCGAAGCCATAATTACTTATGGCGCGGTAATGTGGCATCACCGGGCTGCGCTTTCGTGACATAGAAGAAAGCTTATAAGTGCTCAGAGAGCGGCACTGCTAACCGTTACCGGAGCATACAAAACTGTGTCAAACGACTCGCTCCCAGTAATAGCGGGGGTCCTTCCAGTGGACTTACTAATAAAATATAGAGGACTCACGGCGGAGAGGGCTTGGGCCAGTGGGCTGTCTAAAGAGTATAAGGAAATGCTAATGGATGACATCTTGGAAGAATGGCAGAATACATGGACAAATTCTGAGAAAGGTCGGCAAACTTTCGAGTTATTGCCTGACATTAAAGCCAGGATGAGCTGTAAGTGGATCACGGTGAACCACTACAGCATGCAACTAACAACTGGACATGGTAACTTCAAAGCGAAGTTGAACAGCCTTCGTCTCGTGCAATCTCCGCTGTGTGATGCATGTGGTGTGGATGACACAGTGCACCATGTACTGGATGACTGTCTCAAGACAGAGGATTTACGAGTTTGGCTTGAGGAACAAACTCGGGAAATGGGCATTCACTGGAGATTAGAAGATGTAATGATAAATAAAGATCTCCATAAGATTTGGAATGAATTCGCTACTCGAATTGGGAAACGATTAGAGGAATTCGACAAATGGTACCAGCAAATTTCTGATGACCCATGACGGGTAAATTGTGGAACCCGGATTGGTGAGGACAGGTTTTTTAATGAGAAAATCGGTTAATTTACCGGTTACTGGTACCAAGAAAGTGAATGACCCTTATGAATGGAAAGAAAAAAGTGCAGCCCACTGTTTTACTCTTCGGAGTACAGTTACAGTGCGGGAGGTTTAGAGGGTGCGCTGGCCTTCGGCCCTTAAAAACCTGTGACTTCATCATGGTGTTATCTCAATTATCAACATAATTACTGAAAACGGCAGTCGTTACATTAAGACTTGCCTTTCACACAGAAAGCTATTTATTATATGTAATGGCTCTTCAAATATTATATATTCATTTTAGAGACATAGCGAACATCATTATAAAGAAAAACATTTTGGAAAAAGTCAACAGTTATTTTAGTTTCGTAAACAATGAGGCACCAGGAAATAAAGAAGAGAATAAAAAGGAAGTCACCTTGAAACAACGATCTTTAATGAAGTTCCGATAAAATGTTTGATAAATGCGACACTTAACAGTAACGACTAGTGCTCTTCCAGAGCAGATAGAGGTCGTGTTTGTTATGTACAGGAAGAATCGAAAGAGGTGAGCCATTTGTATGACGTGGGTGTCTTACGCCGGCGTTAAAGTCACCTAGCACACGCGCTTGTATATTTTATTGACGCAGGCACTCTGTGTTCCGAATACTGTTTGCCATTGTGTCAAAATTTTTTTTTTCTAAAAGCTTTGTATGACTTCCAAATAATGTTCTGGATTAACTAACCACCCTCAGAAATAAACGCTGACAGCCATGCTCGCATAGCGAAGATGACAGCAAATTAGGAAACGTTCGGTATCGTAACGTCTTAAGAAATAGTATAATATAAAGTAAACGACGCCTTAATTCGATCTAAATTGGTTTTTACTCACACGTGGAAGAGGATTGGTGCAACAGGGACGTATCAATAATTATAAAAATTTCTGGAAGTAACTGAAACATTATTACACGTTGATAGTTCATAGGTTATGTCTGTAGTGTAGGCTTTCTTTGAATCATCCAGAATGAAATGTGCTCAAAATTTTGTTAAGAATAGACTTATTAATAATACATTTTTTTAAAAACATCTAAGAAAGGAAATTCTACCAAATTATTTTACAACGTTACAAAATATATGCATTGTTCTTTCATATGCAACTTAAATAGTACATTTCTGAAAGTTTTGGTAGCGTATGTGCTATTTTCTTATGAGTTCGACGTGTAGTACAGTCGGGTGTGTTTCATTGGAAGCCATTGTCCTTCTACCTCAAGGGAACTTCCCAGAAACATTTTGTCTGCAACATTATTATATGCGCGCATACTCGTATCTCCAGTAAATAGTCTGCGAATACGATTTTCCCCCACAGGAATGATAAAAATAAAACTTTTAAAGTATATTCTCGGTTTCTTCACACATTCTGAATCTAACATTTGATAAATCATCGTATCCATGACGTGTTTGGTTATTTACTAAATATTCAATGTATCACATGCATTTTATACTTCTGTTAACGTAAAAATAAGGTATTTTTTTTGGTTATTTTAAATACTCAGGCTTACTTACATTTTGTTTATAAATTATACTAATTAATTTATTATTAATATGAATAAAAACATTGAGAAAACTGGTGTGTTGGTAATGCCTAGCACAGGAAATAGTTCTCATGCAAAATATTATTACAATGAGTGCGCACGAATGCGGTGCGTTGTCCTTTTGGTGTAATTTTCTAGACTCGGTTAAGCTTTTTTTGTATGAAGCGGAGGAATACCCTGGAAGTAGAACTTTAGCAGGGCTTCAGAAAAGTTGGAAGTAACCGTAGATGGACTATACTTACAGCCGCCGGTTTTTACTTTTTCTTATTAAAATATTCAAAAAAAATAATAATAATAAATAAAGTAAAAATGGATTTTAAAAAAACCCTGCATTTTTAGAGTTTCTATGCTCAGTTACAAAAGCACAAAGTCGTGTCTGTATTTTAATCCATTGGCTTTCATCGCGTGTAATAATATACTACTGTTACAGGTCTTATTTGCGAGAAATTCAACTACAGCCCATTCTCCTTAAGTTCCACTTCCAGGACATTCCGCCGCCTCAGGCAAACAAAGCTTAACCGAGTCTAGAAAATTACATAAAAGGGACAACGCAACGCATTCGTGCGCACTCAGTGTAATAATATTTTTCATAACAGCTATTTGTTACCAGGCATTACCAACACACCTACATCCCCTCTGCTTTTATTCACGTCAATTGTAAATTAAACATTATAATTTATAGATAAAATGTAATTGAGAGTTCAATTTAAACAAAAATGAGGCATTTGTAGTTAACATGTGTATAATACGCTTGTGATGCATGCCATGTTTGAGGAAGTAACGAAACACGTTATACCTGGGGTGATTTTCCAAAGGTTTGATTCAAAAGTAAGAAGAAACCGTTAAGGTGCCCGTCTACCTGGAACTTTTTCCCACGTTTAGGCCCAGAAACGCGGGAGCGATAAGGGCGACACTGTCACGCGCATCAAGTACGCCATCGCCGCTAAGTGCAAGGCTCTGAACTGGCGCGCAGTGTTCTCGTCGTGCTGAGTGTACCTATGGGACTTTCAGCGGTGACCATATTATTTTATTAGTGGGAAGTCTTTAGGAAGGTTCAGTGCAGGCCCCTATAGTAGTTTTCTATGTATATGATGCGTGCATTTTGAGCTACAGCGCCTTGGAAAGGCCGTTTTTGAGCGGTTTTGGAGTACTCTGAATTGATGATTCTAACGTACGTGATATTTTGAAAGTACTTAACAGCTCTCGTCTGAAGTGTGTGTTCTTTTCGTAGATCAGCACGTTGGACGCACGCTTAATAGTTTCGTTGAAAAACGTGTATTTGGAACACTCTGCAACGCAGTTCAAGCGCCAGGTAGACGGGCGCCTTAANTTTCGTTGAAAAACGTGTATTTGGAACACTCTGCAACGCAGTTCAAGCGCCAGGTAGACAGGCGCCTTAATAGACTATATGCGAGCGTTGCCTTGGAAGGTCCCCTCGCGTCGCTTCCTTATTGCAAGTGACCTTGAGGGAGGTTTTACAGTTTTTGTAACTAGGGATTCGCCTTAAAGGACACGCGGCCGTCGTGCAACTCCACCTGGAAAGGGAAGTCCTCGATGCTTCAGCTTGTGGTGTAGGCGCCGGGACACGACCCCGTGCCCCCGCGCTAAGTGCACCGTTTCCTCGCACCTTCGTTCCCCCTCCTCCCCCCCGGCCATCACCCACCTCGTGATGGAAACTTATCTTTTCATTAGTTCGGCCCCCGCGCGTTCGTCTTTTGTGGCAAGCTCCCAGCGCGCGCAGGCGATAAACGTCGGTGCTAATGACGCCGTTCCCGGGGGACCTCACCCGCCGCTACTATCTGTCCCGATAACATCAGACTGTCCACGCGTCACCCTTCTCAGCGAGACAGTCGTGTCTTTACGTGAACACGTCTTTGAAATCAGACCGCCACGTGGATTACAAGTTGTTTTGGTAGACGCTTAACAGCGAGGTCTTGATCTCGTGTACGATTTTCGGGTCAGTCATATTATTTTATAAATTTAAAATTTGTAAGCCGAGCGGGCCTTAACAGTCTTTTGTACCTAGAGTTCTCAAGGCCGTTCGAGGCGCACGAGCAAGGGAGCGGTAAGGACGATACCAAGCGAGTGAGTGAAGAGATTTTGGCTGCTCGTAACATTGAGGTCTTGAGAGCCTTCGAGGGCGAAGCGAGGTGAGATGGGGCAGCGCCGGAATGCGAGGGCGGGGGGGCCAACGGGAGATCCCCGAGAAAACCCGCCAGGCATCGTCCGGCACGATTCCCACACGCTGAAATCTGGGAGCGACCCCATCGGAAATGGAACCCGGTTCGCCCAGGCTGGAGGCGAGTAGTCTAACCACTATACCACCTGTCGTCCCGGCACAACTACACGCGAGGTTCTCAAATGGCGTGCGGTGTTCTCGTTGTACTGCTGGGACTAAAAGCGGCGGCCCTATCATTTTATTACTACTACGTCAGTGCGTGTCCCTATACCAGCTTCCGAGTGTTTCCAACCAGGACACTCTTGCTACCTGGCCGTATGAAAAGGCAGTTGTTAGCTGTGTTGGAGAAATCGGAAATTGTGTTTGTAATGCGTCTTGGAAGTAGTCTTCGTACTTAGTTTCAAGTGAATTTTCTTTTCGCAGGTCAGCACGTTGGACGCATTTTTAATAGTTTCGCGTAAAAAAACGTGTATTTCAAGCATACTGCAACGGAGTTCAAGCTCCGGGTTCATATTCCTCAACGGGATGTATCCACGCCCCATTTTAACATACAAATTTGGAAATTCCCTCGCGATTAATTTATTACATTTTCTGATTGAAATTATTGTGCTCCGTTTTCTGCTGATTGTATTATTTGAAAGAAAGAAGGAAAAAGTATTTTAAGCCTTAAGATAGCACATTTCGTTTGTGACAAAAGTGATGAAGATAATATATATTAAGTCGTTTTTGCGAGCAGGCGAAGTATTGGACATCAAGGTGCGACTACTAACTTTGATATTAGTCCTGGAACTGCTGAGTGATATCTTGAGTTTTCTAGAGAAAAAAACGCTCAAGCATTCGTTTCCATGGTCGTTGTGATAACGCACAAATTCAAGTCGATAAAATTTTTCTATTTGTTCTTCTCGGGCAGCTCATCAAAATTTTTTTCTAGCTAAAACCAAAACAAATACCCGCCTTTTATTAACTTATGTGGCAGTAGGCCTGTTTATTTATTTCGCCGCAGAATTCTACATTACATTTTCAAAAAAATATATATTTCAGAATAACGTTTCACTGCTATCGCACGCGTTGCTGAAATTATATTCACCGGGGGTTTTTATATTAAAAACAAGTTTGGGAATATGAACTGTAACTTCTTAATTGCACTTACGTAACTAAGATTTAGCAATTTTTTTTCAATGAGTTAGGAAGTTGTATACGGGTTAATATATATATATTTTTTTTCGTCTAAAAAAAATAAAATGAAGAACTTGTAAAAAATTCTGAATAACTAGTTGGTTGGGGTGTGTAAGTAGTGGCATTGTGAGTGTTTGGTAATACATTCTATTTTATTATTATTTTTTAATCAAGAACATGTCACCAGCTTCACACAGCATGCTACAAGGTACTTGTAAAGAAATAAAAATGCATTCTAATGTTTTGCATACATTTAGATGATTGCCGTGGTCGTATAGGACTAAGAGGTTTCCAGTTCGAATCCCTGGCAATCTCGGCGTGTGTGTGTGTGCAATATTTAACTGAGTTAGTCTGTAAGCCACTCTGTGATTACTCAAATGGAATGAAAGAAGGGGTGTTATTACAAACAAATTGCAATTAAATATAAACCTAGTTTACTTGCTTTCCTAAAATCGTAAATCGTTAGAAAAGTCTAAACGAATTAGACTTAAGCCCTACTTATCTTTTTTTATTACAGTGTACCCGAGTTCAACAAACAGTAACGAAATTATATAGGCATCATTAAAGAATTTTGTACAGATACTTTTCCTTAAGAGTTAGTAGTCCTGAAATGTTTGTGTTCCATTTGTTGTTTGCATGCGTACTGTATGCATAACAGTAAATAAATATTATGAGAATGTGATTTTCTGTTAGAAAAGGTAAAATTCAATTATCTATGTTCGTATGACTTTGCTTTCATCATATTGAAAAAGAGAAAGTATAGTGAAAACTGTATATGTATATATATATATATATATATATATATATATATATAGTTATATATATATATATNTATATATACATATTTATTTATTTGGAGTTTCCTTAAGAGGTAGGAGAAAACTAAAATCATATGGGTGCAGTCAAATTTGCAGGCTACCATCTCGTGTAATGAAGTCCCACTATTACAGATATAATTAGGATAGTACACAGCGCACCGACGGAAACACTGCACGTCTTGCGAGTATGGGCTACGAGGCGCTAGGCGTGCGTGTTAGTTTCGCCCTTATCGCTCCCTTGCCTTCTGTACCTCTAACGCATAAAAAAAAAAAGCTACCGTGACCACGTAAAATTTAACAGATTCGGGGTTTGATAGTGAAACAGTGAACTTGAGTGACTAAGGAGAAACCCCACCGTAATATCGGTCTCACTGCTGACGGACGATGTTTTCCTGCAGAGTAGTAGAGGAGAAGGAAAGACCGCCGTGATGAAAGCGAGCCTGGGGTAGACAACTCTCGCAGGTGCTAATTACTCAGTTTGGAAAACATCACTCTTTATAATGGCCTCGCGAGTAGGTTGCAGTGGGTCGGCGGCCTTTGATCTTCTGCTCCTGTGTTTTTATACCTCCCAGCGCCGTCACTCGAGGCGTTGAGAAACGATCCCACACAACGGCATATCCGTTCGAGCGACGTGCCGACGTACAAATAAAGCGCCGATTCACAATCGTTTCACACGACTTTGACTCCCATTATTCGTCCATTGCAAGCGAGATTAAAATTATGAGAATTTTCTCCACAAACAGTTAGTATCTACCTGTCAGTTGTAAACTGACGTACACACACACACGAGAGTGACGCACGAATTAAAGCAAATTGTTACTGAACTATTTTAAGACGAAGACTGGTTGCAGGAAAGTGGATGTCGAATCCTCATCAGTTATCTGAAAATAATCTTCACTAGAAAATATTTCGTAATTTTGCGTATACTTGTATACGTCCTATCTTAAACATTGTACCTGCATCTTGTTTTGATGACTGGCTTTCGTTTTTAACCTGACATAACTGCAAGCAAATTAATTGTTTAGTGTTAATAGTAGGAGCCCAACAGAATTTTTAATGGTTTGTAAAATATAGAGATAGCTTTGAAAATTATCACCAACCAGTAATTATCGAAACTGTAGGAACGTAATCAAACTGTTTAAGTGTAACATACACTCAATTTTCCTTGTTCGTTAAACATGGCCCGTAACGGTATAAGGCCAATGTTTTTTTTTTAACAGAACTTGTTACAGCAAATTTAATCCTCCTTTAACTTAATGTGTAGTTTAGTAGCCCCGATATAAAAATGCATTACATAATACCTATTAGTGTATTAGAATACAAATATAGAGTAATATAAATATGTAATTAGTATTTGTGGATTTATTTGAATCGTTGCAATTAACTGTTTTAAATATATGAATGTCCGATAAAAATGGCTTCGCAAGGAAATAAAAACGAGGTACAAGTACTGAGCGTCAAACAGGAAAAAATACTATTTCGTTGTAATTTATTAACGTGTCCTACACTCAAGTAATTATAATTGCGTACTGCATGATAAACAAACCTACATTTACTTCCACTGAACTCGCGAATTACTTTAGTAGTTTCCACATTACGTATTTGTCGATGAATACATTGCAACTTTTTTTAAAAACACAAATATGAAGTAAGTTGTGTTTTACAACTAAACCCATTGAAGTTTTACAGTTATAGGCCAGTTATTCAACAAAATGGGACAGATGATCATCTTGAAATAAGGAATTATTTTTGAAAAAGATAACTTGGAACAATTTCAGATTGCTTCTAAACCGACACGCCATCCACAACAAAGTATGGCCTATATGTTGAACGAGATATTTTAAATCTATGGAGTGGGTACTTCGATAGTTTTTTAGAAAAAAATATTAACGATAGCTGTATTCAGTATCATTCCCTTATAAAAAAAAACTGATCTTTTTCAAAACCAGTTCCTTATTTGTTAATATCAGAGATTTGGAAAACACGTGTTAATACTTGGCTTGACAAGTCTCTAAAAACGAAAATTGATAAAGAATCAGTGAATGAAAAATGTTTCACACAGTAAGAAATAAACACACACGCACACAAGAAGCTTATTTGTAAATGGAGCTAAAATATTGCAATAGTAGTTTATGTAAAAATGTTTGCGAATTTGCCAACATATTTTTGTATAGAACATTTGTACAGTGGAGAGAGAGAGAGAGAGAGAGAGAGNGAATTTGCCAACATATTTTTGTATAGAACATTTGTACAGTGGAGAGAGAGAGAGAGAGAGAGAGAGAGAGAGAGAGACGGGCGGGACTATTGAACTGGATGCGTGAGTGTAGGACATTTNGAGAGAGAGAGAGAGAGAGAGAGACGGGCGGGACTATTGAACTGGATGCGTGAGTGTAGGACATTTTTAATGACGGCAATAAATGGATTGAATAGAATATGGGTAAATAATGAGTGTGAATTAAATTACTATAACCGATATGAATACAGCGATAAGGAATTTAACTAAAACTGAGATAGACATTAAGTATTACGCTTACTGAGAATAACAACAGTATTAGTGAAGAGAGCTACTTTATTGTTGTAAATAGTATATGTGTGAATATTTATAGAATTATGAATAAATTAAAAATAAAATTTTTGTTATTTTATCAACAATAAATCCAGTGTAACGTTTATAGAATTGTTGGCAGGTGGTTTCAAACAAAAGGACTGTTTTTTTTTGTGTGGAGATGGAGAATGGCTCGCCTTGATGGTTGACTCGGGTAGGTTGAGCTGTGCGGCCAGTTCGCATCTCCTGGGCCTCGACACGTAGTTCTCCTTGAAGAACTCCTTCTCCAACCTCGCCAGTTGCTCCCTGGTGAAGGCCGTGCGGTACCTCCTGATGGCTTGCTCGCCTTGCTGTCCGCCTCCGTCTGCAACAACCCACAACCCACACTCTGTATAACCATACGGTCGCCTAAGGATCACAATTCTGTGCGACAACACATCTCTACTGATACAGGGATGTTCGCGGTTAATGTGTTAATCTCACGAATCGCGGGCGAGTTAGTGTGCATGCAAGGAGATCTTAAGCAGAGGTTTCGGTACACAGTTTACCGTAAACAGCCTGCAATACGGAGGCAGCATACAAGTGCGTTGTTGGTACAGTTGATATATTGTTAACAGAGATATTAATAGCAACAGAACTGTTTCGGCCCTGTCTGTAATTGTACCTGGATCTACAGGTTGATTCTACAATCATGGGACAAACATTGAGGGNGAACTGTTTCGGCCCTGTCTGTAATTGTACCTGGATCTACAGGTTGATTCTACAATCATGGGACAAACATTGAGGTGTGGTAGAGCTCACTAAAACAAACAATTATTGTATAGGAGTATATGGGCGGGAGTGACCCGTTGAGGCACAAACACNGGTAGAGCTCACTAAAACAAACAATTATTGTATAGGAGTATATGGGCGGGAGTGACCCGTTGAGGCACAAACACATAAATAACACATGAAATGCAACACAGTGTTTATTTACAACGTCACCGCTAAATGCCATTTTACAGCAATGTTTTTTAATAATTGCTCAACATTGCTACCACCGACAGTAATGCAAGCTTGGTAGTGTCGGTGGAGTGATGCTGATGCAGCAGGTCATTGGCGCACCGTTTGACTGCCCTCAACTATCGCCTCCATTGCCAGCCAATCACGCCATATGTAGAGGTCGCCAAGCATGCGTGACTGTTGGTGGATACATTTCCAGCAAATGTTTTAATATTTTCTGTACGGAATCGCTCGTTACGTATGCTGCTAATGAACATTTTGTGTTTCCGTAAATGTGTTATGTTTCTGTGTTTGTGCCTCAACGCGTCACTTCCGCCCATATATTCCTATACAATAATTGTTTGTTTTAGTGAGCTCTAACACCCCTCAATGTTTGTCCCGTGATTTTAGAATNAATTGTTTGTTTTAGTGAGCTCTAACACCCCCTCAATGTTTGTCCCATGATTTTAGAATCACCCTGTATACACGTAGTTCCTAGAACAGAAGAAAGTTCGGTAGTGGCCATACGATGAAACCCGATTACAGATTTGCCCTTTGTAGTCCTTGCTCAATAGTTGTTTGGGCTGTTCTGTACTTCCTCTCCTGGTCTTTATAAATCGTCCTCTCACTCTTTCCCGACTGATGGCCCATCCACGATATCTTTCGGCCATCTTTCCTGGGCCACGCGGTTTGTCTTCTATCGCAAACTAAGTTCTCTCCTTCCTACGCGCTACGCCAATTCTTTCCATAATGAAAAAGTCTGCTGGCATGGACATGCTAAACTCTATTCATTCTTGTGGTTTGCGAAGGTATTCATTTTGACCGACCAACCATCGCGTAGTTGTCTCCAACAAAATACAAATTATTTTCCTGTTTTCCCGCCCAAGTTGGTTTATTTTTTTATGACCACTTATNCCCAAGTTGGTTTATTTTTTATGACCATTTATTCAACATGCATATTTTTGTACTTTAATGGGTGAGTTTTGTCACGCCACGACTAAAGCACTAAGAATTTCGCAANTTGCCCAAGTTGGTTTATTTTTTTATGACCACTTATTCAACATGCATATTTTTGTACTTTAATGGGTGAGTTTTGTCACGCCACGACTAAAGCACTAAGAATTTCGCAAGCGGCCGTAATAAGCAATAATAAAAGGCTTGTATATTTTGCGAATTCATTTGGCAGCAGCCTATAATATTTCTCAGTCATTTACATACTCCAACCAGTATAGTGGTTTGTTTCTTGGCTGCTGCCATGGGGAGAGACTGAAGTGTCGTTTAAAGAATAGCAAAATCACTGTAGTCCAATCATGTAAGGAATACTAAAGTGCTGTGCATAAAGTATCATTTACCACAGAACGAATTTGGGCAACACAAACCTCTAGCTATAATTTTAAAATTTTGCTCGCTGTACACATTTCCAAGTATTCAAGACAAGCTATACCTCTCCCATTTCCACCACTATAAAGACGACGAGTCTGTTGGTCTCAGCCTTCCCACGCGGGGTCGCGGTGGTGTAGTGGTTAGACTACTCGCCTCATACCAAGGCGAATAGGGTTCGATTTTCGACAGGGTCGCTCCCGGATTTTCACATGTGGTAATCGTGCCGGACGATGCCGCTGGTCGGCGGGTTTCCCCGGAAATCTCCCATTTTCCACCCGACCTTTCATTCCGGCGCTGCTCCATAATCACCTCGCTTCACCCACATCTGCTTTCAAGACCTCTATATAGTGTAGTTACAAAATTGTCATTGTGTAATTTGCTATACATTAAAATTGAAATAATATTTCTAACCATCTCGTAGTTTACAAACTGAGCAAAGATATTTCGGTTGTACCCAAGTTTATATTTTTTAAACATGAATAAATTTACACTGTATGTTTAGTGTTGGCAACACGGCTACGATCCGAGAAAACAGTGGATCACAGAGGGACCACCCCCCACCAGCAGTCCCCGGTCCGCCACGGAAGCGTGAGATATCAGCGAGCGCGGTGTCAGAGGACCCTGCTCCGTCCACAAGAGCACTGCATGTTGAAATATTGACTCTGGCTGCTGTCCGTTGCGACGTTGCGCAGCACATGGCCGGCTGGCCGCCGCGTTCACCAGACTTTCAGGAACACTGGTTCGCTTGGTGGTGGGAGCCCTGCATTCCTGTACTGCGCCTCGCCAAGCGGGAAGTGTGTGTCGCCACAGCGTAACAACGTTCATAGTCTATTCGCGGTATCTTCACACTTTTTAAACCAAACTTTAGTAAAATCACACAATGAATGACGCATTTGGTCGTTTCCTAAATACGCCATGTTTAATACATTCACGGTTACTTCACACTTTTCCGAAGCCATGCTAAAGTTTTACTTCCAGAATATTCCTCCGCCTCATTCAAACTAAGTTTAAATATACCTGGAAAATTACACCAAAGGATAAGGCACCGCATTCGTGCGCACTCAGGAGAACAATTTATTACTGGGCATTACCAAAGCACATTTTTTCTCACTGTTTTTATTCCTATAATTACAGATAAAATATAAATAACATTTTAATTAAGCAAATTAAAAGTTATGAGTATAAAACGCTTGCGATACATGGCATACCTAGGAAATAACTAAACACGTCGTACATGGGGTGGTTTTTCAAAGGTTTGATTTTAAAAATTGTGGTTAACAGCGAATAGACTATATCACGAGCGATTTATACTTCTGTTAACATCAAAATGAGTTATTTTTTGTTCAATTGAACTGTTACTTACATTATATCTAGAAATTATAATATCTTATTTATAATTAATAGATACCCGGAAATATCGCGAATTCATTTCAGGACAAGCTAGATTCAAAACGCAGGTGCATTTGACTTTCTTTTTCAATCGGATCGATGTTTGTAAGGCACACCCTGGTCGAATTTGAGACAATAACCAACCTGTAAGGAAACAAGGACCAAATACCGTACCATATGGTCTGAGGTGAGATTGGAGCAATAGCCAATGAACAACTACCTAAGGCGCTCAAGCAAACAAAGGACTGCGGAGTCTAGCTTGCTGCTAAATTAATCTGCGAAATTCCTGTCTCTGTAATAATTAGAGACCTGAAAAATTCGCGAGTTCAATGACCTGCAAGCTAGACTCTACAGTCTTATGCACAAATATGCCGATATAAACTGCACATTGGTTGTCTGCTGTCACAGGGGAAGGCGACGATTGGGCCAGCGCTCCCAAGGAGGTGTGAAACACTGTGTGGACCAATTGCTGAAGTTTTATTAACAAACGTGTCTACATATCTCAGAGACATTACGTTTGAGATTATAGCGCTGTATAAGCAGTTTTCAAAGTTTGTGTAAATCACGAAGGCCATACTTTAGCAACCTGGTCTTGCCTCATCAATATTAAAACACAAATACACCTGTATAACTATAATTTTGAGTGTTTCAGCAGTAAAACTTATCCACGATATTTTTATGCAATGCGCGTAAAGGTTACACGCTTTCGTGCAGCATCATAATATACTGCCCAAAAATTCGACGTTTTACGTACACGCGAAAGTGTAGCGTGATGCGTGTTACGTGAAGGCATCGTAACCCTGTACGTACTCCAAACCTCTTCACTCACGCGTCCCTCGGAGCGCGAGAGGGAGCAGCGCTGTCTTGCGGGCAGTACGCGAACCTCGCCGTGGGAGGGCGGACGGTAGCGTACCCAGTGGCGCGCCGTGTGTGCGTTACGCGAAGGGGAGCAGGGGGACGAGAGTGCTCTGCTGGTGAGTTAACTCGCTCAAGAGGCCCGGCAGGCAGTTAGATCGTGTGTGGTTGGGTCCGGGAGGGTGCCAGGGGGTGGTGTTCATTTTATTGAGGGCAGGCAGGGCGGTCAGCCCCAGACATGAGCCACTGCCCCCCCCCCCCNAGCCTTATCTGCGCCGCCTGGCCTCATGCGCCGATCATGACGCGCTGTAAAAACCTGTCGGCGCGTCTTTACGCAGTCGGCCAGTCGCCAATCGTCGTCCAATATCTCTAAGGCTAAGCAAGCTTCCGCTCCGGGGTTTTTTCCTCCGCGATGCTAAATCAGCCTGCTATGCTACTCCGGTGGAAAGAGTTGCGTGGGCCAAAAACTGCTTGTTCTAAAAGGACCGATGCTTTGCTTGAGGCCGCCCGCCGTCCCAGCAAGTAGTTCAGCTTCATTCTGTAGTCTAAGAAACAATTTGCAAATTTACCACATCAGTTATCACAGATTACAGTAATAACTGACCGTGGCCCAAGTACAAAAATTAAAAGGGTATAAAATATTGTATACAAAACCCCTTAAATCCAAATGTAGGAACCTTAAATGTTACATTAAAAAGCCCAAAGAGAAAATACCTGTCTTCAATTATGATAAATTAAAGCAGCTCTCCCCCCACCCGGATGGCAACAGATTTCCGTGTATTTTGACTCCCTCTTTGATTCTCTGCCACAAGGCAGGAAGCCATCCCTTTATTTCTTCCGCGATGTTCTCTGGAACAATTACCAACGATCAGGAAATGTATAAAACTCCCCTCGGTGATGTCATATATCGCGCGCATGCTCACAGATGGTCTTATAGACAGAGGGGCAGGAGGGTACGAAGCAAACCTGCCGTCGCCCAGTATTGGACCGGCGCTCGCTCAAGCAGCAGTACAACGGGGCACTTATATATATATATACATATATATATATATATATATATATGGAAAATGAGCCATACTATAGAGTCCTGAAAAATTCCCGAGTTCAACGACCTGCATGCTAGACTCTACAGTCTTATGTACAAATATGCCGATGCCAACTGCACATTGTTTGTCTGCTGTCACAGAGGAAGGCGATGATTGCACCAGCGTTGTCTAAGAAGTGTCAAAACACCGTGTGGACCAATGGCTGAAGTTATATAAACACACGTGTTTTGTATTCTAGCTTGTCTCAAAATTAACCCGCGAATGCTTCAGGTCTCAAGTCGTGCATAACGCTTGAACTACCAAGCTGCGGTCCTAAAACCAACGCACAATCGCGAGTCCAGGTCGTCCCCATGCTCACTGAGAACTTGCTCCAGTGTCCGTGCAGCGAAAGTAACTGCACTTGAGCACAGGAAGTCCTGGCTCTAGACACCTCTCTGCATCCGTCTACGTTCCACTGCGCAAGCGCACAAAGTTTTTTTTTTTTAGTAACTACCCTGTTACTAAGTGTCAAGTGTTATCCGGGGGTAGGTCTGGACTGTGTTNTAGTAACTACCCTGTTACTAAGTGTCAAGTGTTATCCGGGGGTAGGTCTGGACTGTGTTGCGTCTCAGGCCTAAGCCCCATACGCCTACATGAGAGGGAATTTAGGAAAGGAGGCGTGCATCGCTGCAAAGAGGGATAAATCAGCCATGGCCAGGTTTGTGGCCATGACTGCATCCCTGAGTGTGTAATAGCTGAAGCTATNAGGAAGTCCTGGCTCTAGACACCTCTCTGCATCCGTCTACGTTCCACTGCGCAAGCGCACAAAGTTTTTTTTTTTAGTAACTACCCTGTTACTAAGTGTCAAGTGTTATCCGGGGGTAGGTCTGGACTGTGTTGCGTCTCAGGCCTAAGCCCCATACGCCTACATGAGAGGGAATTTAGGAAAGGAGGCGTGCATCGCGGCAAAGAGGGATAAATCAGCCATGGCCAGGTTTGTGGCCATGACTGCATCCCTGAGTGTGTAATAGCTGAAGCTATGACTAAGAAGGGGGAGAGGGGAAAAACCGGCATAGACACCGTAAAAACCCTCCCGACAGGAAAGAAGTTCAAAACTTATTCATGCATTAAAAAAATGCTAAAGGAGGCAGCAGGTGTGGATTCCATGCTCTTTAATGTGGAGTTGAAAATCTAGAAGAGAAAGAGGCGGGGCTGTGGACGCAAGCGTCCTTGAGGAGAGTCTGCTGTCAATATTTATGTGCAGGCGCACTTGAAAAATAATATTGACAGCAGCTGTTGACAAAGTAAAAGAGTGTAGCCGTTTTTTAAAGGGGATGTTGGGAGGGAGGGGGAAAAGGAGTATTTGAGGAACTGCAGTTCCGAGAATCACGGAGTCCTCGCAATCCGCTCACAAAATACCATCCTTCTAAATTGGCACGTGTAGTCCTGTGGCTAGTTTCACGTTTCGAGCACTACCGATATCAGTCTTTGAAAAAACAAGTAGACGTTCCTGCCTTTAGTTGCATGTGTATTAATGTAAATGATAAGTGGGTTATTTACAATAATATTTCACTATAAATTGTAAAAATTTTTTCCTTTGCTTATAAAACATTTTACTTCCAAACAAATGTATTACTGACTACTAAATTTGTATTAACTTTTATTCATATTAAAACTGTTTGAGAGTCAAAATTTTTTTTCCAAAGTTTTGAAGGTATTTTTTAGTTTCCTGACTTTGATACCGTTGTACAAAAATACCAAATCATTAGGAAATTAAGGTCCATATTTTTCTTAAAGCGAAAATGTAATCATTTTACCTTAAAGTCTTTATTCGTACAAATTAAAAAAATAATAATATAAAGTTTGATTTGAACTTGAATTTTAATTGGCAATTTCTTTGACATCCAACGCGTGGTTCATCCGATATAAGGGTTTTAATTTTGGCTATAATTTATTTACGGTTACCTACAACTTTTCTGAAGCCGTTCTCATGTTCTACTTTCTGGATATTCCTCCGCCTCATGCAAACAAAGCTTAGCTAAGTTAAAAAAATTGCACTTACGCGACAACCCACCGCATTATTGCGCACTCAGTTTAAGCCTAATGATATTTTACATTAGAACTATGTCTTACTAGGCATTACCAACACACGTATTTTATCTCTAGTTTAATTCGCATTTATTATAAACGAAATATTAAAATTTGTAGACAAAACATAAGCAAAAGTTTAGTATAACCAAAAAAATAAGCTACTTTTATATTAACGAAGTAAGTTTAACGTCATATAAGGGGTGATTTTCAAAGGCTTGGTTCAAAAAGTGTAAATAAATCACAAATGGGCTATATTTTGGCCTCAAAAATTATCTCTATAATTAAAACTGGAATATGGACGAACTAAATAACAAATTTCCAAGAAATATTCTTCATGGCCATCAAATAATATGAAAAATTATTTTTAGCTGTAATTAACGAATTAAATTTGCATTATTTTAATACTTGTACGAAAATATACATAAATTTTAAATTCTTATAACTGGTTTAATTTTTTTTTTGAAAGTAGTTTTTTTCACTACTGTGCTGTTTTCAGACTATTATCTCGTATCATCATAACGAAAAAGGTGTCGTATGCTAAAAATTAAGAAAATATGTAACCTCTCGACCGCCCTTAACATAGCCTAGGAGGGATATATATATAAGGGGAAAGGGAGAGAGAGAGAGAGAGAGAGAGAGAGAGAGAGAGAGAGAGAACGCGTATGCATAACAAGCAAATGCGCTCTCATCGTTATGACCACAGTGCGTACAGCTTGTGGGCAGGAAGGAAGCAGGAAATGCTGTAACGTGTATAGGATTTCCTGCAGAAATGCCATTATTGTATGCACGGAAAATTATGTAAACCGAACTGAAAAATTCTTTTAATAATACAGATGCTAGTAATTATCCAAATAAATTTGTTTGTAAACCTGTGTTTGTGTTTGTAGAAATACAAAAAAATTCCTGCACTAATACTGACACCTGTAAAGTTTACAAGCTATAACTTGTAATGGTACAAAAATCTTTTTTAGCAACTAGCTTCCACAATTTTATTTTGTGAAAGTACAAATTTGCGTGTGTATGGTATGTTACTGAAAATACAGACATGCGTTGTATACCTAAATGGGCAGAAGAGATTTACTTTGGTTTAGGGCTTATATACTTACATAACTGGATTCCCGTACAATGAAGGCTATTAATTTATTTCATCTGAGAAATGTATATAATTCTTGTATGATTTGTGTTCCTATTTATTGCTGTAGCTGTGTTATTTATGTTTCGTATTAATTGCCGTATTTACAAGGCTTGTGGCTGTTGGTGGGCACGTAAAATTTCATAAATTAATAACAAAAATATCTTAAATGCTTTTCATTTGAGGCATTTCATTTTAAAATATTAATTATATTAATAGCTCTGCCCACGGCTCCAGTCGCATGGACTACGAAATTATTGTTAAGGTTTTTTTTTAATAAAACCCATCCCCCTCCCCCCGGACACTACAGCCCGCCACCATCATTTCTCTCCACGTCCGCGTACGGTAAACCGACTCGCGAAAGTAAATTTTTTGAGATATTTTCTCGCGATAAATAGTAGCCAATATCAACTTGCAGCCGTCCAACTATTTCTGTTCAAGAAATTACGTCGATCTGTTGCTACGTTGCGACGTTGCATTGTTATTGCGTTTGTGTATTTTTCACAATTTTTAAATAAGAATTTCCCCAAGGGAATGAGAAATTTTCTCGGGGTATAAAGTAGTTTATGTCACTTCCCGGCTCTCCAACTACCTCTGTGCAAAAATTGACGTCGATCCGTTGCGATGTGGAAGGACAAACAAACAAATAAACACACTTTCGCATTTATATAATAGTTAGGCTATATATAGCAAGGACCGATATATTTTTCAGTTACATAACATTCGATAAGTTATTTTTAATATAGATACTTATAGATATATCGATAAGTATCGATATATCGAGAACTGACGCAGCATTGTACCCCGAGCGCTAATTTTACTAAAAAAAATTTCGAGGGAATGAGATATTTTTTTGGGATAAAAAGTAGCCCATGTCAACTTTTACAGCAGTACAGAAGCGCAACCACCGATCTTTCATTGTACTGCCTGAGCGAAGTAGCGCAGGGGCAAGCCAATACATTCTCGTTCGGGAGGACCGGGGTTCGAATCCCAGCTCGGCCATTCTCATTTTGGCTTTCCGTGGTTTCCCGAAATCGTTCCGGGCGAATGGAGACATGCGGCCAGTAAATTTGCCAATTAAGGAGGGAAAAGTTTTATCTCTGGTAAAAACACTTATTAGTATTTTTCTGTTATAGATAGATATATGATACCGCGGAGTTTTTTTTTAGGTCTTCTTATTCTACGCAATTCTTTACTACATGATATTGTTCCCCATATTTAACGGTTTAGACAGCGCATTGCAAGAGAGCGCGCTGGCGGCAAACTTTTTTCCGACTTGATTCATGTATCCACACGATTAATATCTAAGACTTCACACAAAAGTTACGGGACATACTTTATCCGGATGGCTTCGCAAGTTTTGACGACAATTAATTTATTCTGAGTACTCAAGTTGCAGCTGCAACTATAATTTTATAATTATAGCGGCGGCGAACGTTTTATGTTGCCATAGCAACGTTCACGCTCCGTGGAGATGTTCTTCAGTATTGTCAGTTTACGGGATATCATTAGGGTTTTCCGTTATTACGTACCACGTAGCCGTGCATTAACGTCGCTTTTTCGTAAAAACTTTTAATAATAAATATAACAAATTTTTTTTCGGCCAAAGCCTTTAAAAATTTATTTTATATTCGTACCACATAGCCGACCGTTTAACTGCTAATACATTATCAGTTATTACGCTTTCTTCGCAAAACAAAATTTTTGAGCGCATAGTTTTCGCACAAATGCGTGTCAGAATCAATTTCACTGTTTAAGTAATGTACAGTTAATGTAACCTAACTTACGTACAGAAATAATATAATTCGCACGGAAGCAAGGAAATATTTTTCCAATTCCAGAAAACTGCTGAAAATAAGGAAATTCTTGCATGTTTTGGATTTTGTCGCTGCCCTTGCATTTTTTAAACTAACTTTGGTCGAGCAGACCTTAAAATGAATTAAAACATACATTTCAGTCGCCGTTGTTAAATTTTCTGCAAACAGTTTGTTTTTTTGCAAGTTGAGCAGTATGTGGTACAAATGAAAAATAACACATATTTTCGTTTCCAACGCACGTGTAGGATTTCCTCTGACGTAAGACTCACTTAATTATTTACCGATAAGGCAAAACTTTTTCCACTTTTTAAATATATATAAAAATAACTTTCTGGAAGATGAATATACTGATGATACCTCTGTTCTCTTCACCAGTTTTCTATACGTACTAATGTTAATGTTTTAGCCGCTAAAACATTCACAATTTGGTTAGTACAGCCTCTCACAAGATAGCATTTTTTTTTCCTTTTAAACTTAACAAAAAAATTCTAGAGATTAAATACAAAACCCACATATATCATACATATATGAATTTGAACGATTACAGCACTAACCTAGATCCGAATTCTTTTACACATTTTCATCTGTCCGCCAGAAGTTAATGCTTGCCCAAAATTTCACGGACTGATTGGCAGGGCCTATGTATTGAGCACTTTTGAAATCAACCTTTGAAAAATGTCACCGCACCTACATGTATATGTATGTAGCTATGTTGNTTCCAATTCCAGAAAACTGCTGAAAATAAGGAAATTCTTGCATGTTTTGGATTTTGTCGCTGCCCTTGCATTTTTGTAAACTAACTTTGGTCGAGCAGACCTTAAAATGAATTAAAACATACCTTTCAGTCGCCGTTGTTAAATTTTCTGCAAACAGTTTGTTTTTTTTTTGCAAGTTGAGCAGTATGTGGTACAAATGAAAAATAACACGTATTTTTGTGTCCAACACACGTGTAGGATTTCCTCTGACGTAAGACTCACTTAATTATTAACCGATAAGGCAAAACTTTTTCCACTTTTTAAATATATATAAACATAACTTTCTGGAAGATGAATATAGTGACGATACCTCTGTTCTCTTCACCAGTTTTCTACACGTACTAATGTTAATGTTTTAGCCGCTAAAACATTCACAATTTGGTTAGTACAGCCTCTCACAAGATAGCATTTTTTTTTTCCTTTTAAACTTAACAAAAAAATTCTAGAGATTAAATACAAAACCCACATATATCATACATATATGAATTTGAACGATTACAGCACTAACCTAGATCCGAATTCTTTTACACATTTTCATCTGTCCGCCAGAAGTTAATGCTTGCCCAACATTTCACGGACTGATTGGCAGGGCTTATGTATTGAGCACTTTTGAAATCAACCTTTGAAAAATGTCACCGCACCTACATGTATATGTATGTAGCTATGTTGNTATGTATTGAGCACTTTTGAAATCAACCTTTGAAAAATGTCACCGCACCTACATGTATATGTATGTAGCTATGTTGACGGACACACGGACCAACGTGCGTCTGGTTAAGTTGGTAATGACGGAGAGAAAAGTAATTCCGTTTCTTAGTGTTGAATTAAAAATTTTTAGGTAAACATCTGTGATTACTTAAATGATTTCTTTTGAGTTCTGTTTTTATGCATTTGATTGTAAGAATGAGCTAATTTGTAAAACATTAATTTTTGTAATGATTTTACAGTTTTGCTTGACCGACGCAAGAAAATAAACATAAACAAAGAGGAAAAAAAGAAAAAATATATCAACAATAATATTGAAAAAAATAAAAATCAATNACATAAACAAAGAGGAAAAAAAGAAAAAATATATCAACAATAATATTGAAAAAAATAAAAATCAATTAAACAATAGCTACCAGTAATAACAATAAAATATAATAAAATTAAAATGATCAAGTCCATGAGCAATGTTAATTATACATCTAGGCTATATTGCGAAAGAACAGATAATGCGCATAGGCATGTGCGGCTGTCAGTAAAACCATTCCACTAGATTATCTTCACCAGTAGATAAACTCGTCATTAACTGAAAATTCGCTAAAATAATTCTACTGGTCGNCATTCCACTAGATTATCTTCACCAGTAGATAAACTCGTCATTAACTGAAAATTCGCTAAAATAATTCTACTGGTCGAGATCACTGATGCAGGTTTAGAGTGAAGAACTCAAATCAACAAGCTGATTTTATTTTGTTTATTTCAGAAAAGACCTAGTGAGTTTCACTTCCCTCGTGAAAGGGTTTCAAGTATGACCAATCATTTGCCAGTACTTCTCACCACCGTTATCAAGTTTTCTGAACGATGAAATTTCCGAGGTTCTGCAACAATCGATATTTATTTCCTTGTACAACTAAAAATTGTCGAAGCCATCTTAGAGAATGTTCTTAAAGCACATATACAGTGATATAAAATGAATGAACTGTTGTTGAGCGAATACCTGGCGAGATTAATGCACCTAAAAGATTCCACGACTGGATGCATATCCAAAACACGTTAGTTCTTGAACCAATATCGCGGTTGGATGATTTTAACCCCACGCGTCCTAAGTGCCTGCCTGCCAGCCACTCACGGACGTTCAGTGTCAGGGTAACATCATTCTGATTGGCCCAGCCAAGAGGAAAATGTCTTCTTCCACAGACGCGTAGCCAATAGCCGAAGGAGATTCACAAGCATGCACGCTAGAGTTTGAAGTCTAACTTGAGCGTAAATCTTTCCAAGCGTACGCTTTCGCGCAATTTTACACAAGCCGATTTTCGTGAGCCTTTTAACTTGAGTAATCTTTGGCACATAATCACACAAAAATTTGAATAAGACAAAAGTTTTTGAACGATGTTATAAATACACATTAGTGTTAAACTGCAATCATAGTTGTTAGCATAATTAACTGTGGCAGAGTCGCAAATTTTAATTACTCGTAGGGAGTAATTAGAATTAATTTTCTAGCCTCATGCTAAACACTAAAAATTTTTTTTTGTACTTTTACAAACATTTTTTGAGATCTATTACAAACAAGGCCCTTGCAGTTTTACAAACGAGTAGTTTTACAAGAGAAATATTTGTGCTGTTACAAGCATTTGCAAAATCACAAACAATTTCTTAGTAAAAATTATAAACAAATTTTTACAGTGTATAATTATCGGTCCTCAGAAGGCTATATTCTAATCTAATTTTTTTTTTGGTTTACAGGTGTCAGCGACAACGAGGATCCACTTCATTGACCGTCATTCGACAAGCACATCGCTAGTCGTTTCTTATTGGCCGAGGCCGTGTTCCAATTAGTTTCAAGTTTCTTCATTTTCTTTTAANCAAGCACATCGCTAGTCGTTTCTTATTGGCCGAGGCCGTGTTCCAATTAGTTTCAAGTTTCTTCATTTTCTTTTAAATTAGTGTTTAGCATTTTTTTAAGGTTTAAGACAGAACACCGTGACATTCAGCTGTCTAGCATGCCATGTTACTAGCCCATTATTTTGGTGTATCATGTGATGCCAAAATTAGAACTTTACGGAGTCTCAAGAAAAAAGTAACCGTNTACTAGCCCATTATTTTGGTGTATCATGTGATGCCAAAATTAGAACTTTACGGAGTCTCAAGAAAAAAGTAACCGTAATTATTTCTGAAAGTTTTAAGAGAGAAGCGTTGCAAATTAAAAATAAGCAAAATAATACAATTACATAGGCCTATGATATGAAATATGGCTATAGGCTATTCATGGTAAAGTGAGCACTTTTTAAGGCCCTTCGAACAGGTATTAGGCCATAACCATTATTTGAGATTGTAGGTTGAGAAGTTAACTTTTGAGAGTGGTAAAATTTATACACTGTGCTTATCTCTCAGAAGGCAATGTTTATACTAAAAAGTGGCGGGAACATAGAAAATAGCTGAAAGGAAAAATTTACCACGCCCTTAAAAAGTGTTCACTTTACAGTGAATAGACTAAACTTAACAAATAATTGGGCCATGAGAAAATAGGCTACCTACCTATTTCAAAAAATATTTCAGCAACTCTCCTTGTGGAGTACTTATTGTGAGTACGATAGCTATATGTTTATTCCAATAACCTCGCACCTGTATATGTAAGTTGTTTAAACGTTTCCAGCAGGTGAAACNACGATAGCTATATGTTTATTCCAATAACCTCGCACCTGTATATGTAAGTTGTTTAAACGTTTCCAGCAGGTGAAACTAATATGGCGGTAATTTGTTATTTTGTATCTGGTAATTTATCAGCTTCAGAGTTGACAAAACGCAAGTTATGAAAATACATCATCAATTTTGTTGGTGAAATCGGGTGCCGTGACTNACGATAGCTATATGTTTATTCCAATAACCTCGCACCTGTATATGTAAGTTGTTTAAACGTTTCCAGCAGGTGAAAATAATATGGCGGTAATTTGTTATTTTGTATCTGGTAATTTGTCAGCTTCAGAGTTGACAAAACGCAAGTTATGAAAATACATCATCAATTTTGTTGGTGAAATCGGGTGCCGTGACTAATTTGTTGAACATAAAGTGCCAACTGGAACACAGCCAGAGCGCTGAAAGGCGAGTCAAATAAAGTAACATCCAGTCAGTCAAAATTGCAACAGGAATTCGCAAATGTTTGAAGTCTAACTCTGTTGACAAATAATAACTACGTGTCTCTGCTAGTCAACAAGAAGATTTGAAACTGCGATGCTTGTAACACATTATGCGCAGGGCCGGACTTAGAGACCCAGGGAAGTTACAGAGTCCAGACCACCCTTTTTGGTAATCTAACAAAATAACCTATTTCATTTTATATTTGATTTGGCTACCGTAATAATAAATAACACTGTCTTGTCCTGTGTACTCTATCGATTTAATTACTGTTGTATATTTGTACTTTCCTATTTGATTTTCTTGATAAATAAAACATAAAAAACACAGTTTCCCCCCCCCCCCTCGACTTCGAGGCTAGTGCCCTAGGCAGGTGCCTTGTTCGCCTAGGCGGAAATCTGGCACCGATTATGCGTAGTACTGACAAACGCTCTTTACTACTGAAATATCACCGAGTTCATCAGCTGTAGGACGAGTACTTCATGTTGCCTTTGCAAAATCTAATGTGTTCGTGAGAGCCGATGAGGGTGAAGTGAGGTGAGTGTGGAACCGCGCTGGAATGAAAGGGCGGGGAAAATGGGAAATCCCCGAGAAAACACGCTGACCAGCGGCATAGTCCCGCACGATACCCACATGTGAAAATCCGGGAGCTTTCCCGGTTCGCCTAGGTGGGGGGGCGGGTATTCTAACCACTGCACCACCGCGACACCTAATAACGCCTACGCGTTCGTAACCGTAAATATTCTCAACCTAAGAGATACAAATAAATATGGCGGACGCCACAAAACACTACAAGGTGCGGCTAACCGGCCCTGCACACACTGATTTTTTTTATTTAAGAAAATAGTTGACAGAAATTTTTTTAGTAACACAATAAATAAATATTTTACTTAAAACAAACGCTTTTGTTTTGCGGGCATATTTTCTTAATTTGTGCATCGTCGAGCGAAGTCACGACAACAAGTTTTTGAGCCATGTGGTTGCGAGTTAGACTGAACTCGTTCATCCAAATGGCAAACTCAAGACTCCATATAACGGCATTTTGTGACGATCCAGAGATCGCAACAAAACCTACTATTTATCTATTTATTTGACAAGGTTACACAGGTTAACTGTTATGTATACAATGCATATGTATGATTTCCTTTAGCAAATGTTATAGGTGAGATCTTGGAGCCAAATATACATAGGGTTCACTGGAGTTTGCCAGTGACATATCGCCTGCTCTGTAGGTACATTGGAATATTTCAAAATATAGCAGCACGAGTTAAGTAAATTATATAACTACGTAAATTATGCATACATAGGGGCAGTGATATTTCGCGAAAAGATTATGAGACAAGATACGGTCCAAAGCACTGTAGGGTCGTCCAGCTTCTTTGATTGGCTAAAAAATGTTGTGGCCCGTGTTAACCGTTTGCGCACGAATCACGAAGGTTCAGTGTCGGAGTTACTTAGTCCTGAGTGGCTTGGTCAAAGACGGACATGGCACCAGCCGCCAATGGATGTATAACAACAGCTGAGGTGTGTATGTATATGGTATTGAAGTCTACTGTGTGCTCTGATTTTTACGCGAAAAGTCACTGGCCCTATGCATACATAATATCACAGAGAGAAATACACAATCGAGCTAAACTTAATAAATCGGAGGGGGAAAATGTTTTGGAATAAGATATAAAATTAATCTCTCGAAAGTATCCTTTTCGTCGAAGTATCCCATTTGTAATCTCATTCAACCTAAAGTCACCTNTATAAAATTAATCTCTCGAAAGTATCCTTTTCGTCGAAGTATCCCATTTGTAATCTCATTCAACCTAAAGTCACCTGACCTTCACGAAAATTTCATGGCCAGTTGAATTTCAAAATACTTTACATCCCACATCAATTTTTGTGATTGCACGATTTTTAATTGCTGCCCGAGTTTTACGGACTAAGCCAGCGAGTTACAGACGTTCGGTATCGAAGTATCTTATCTTTAACTGGCGCAGTCAATAAAGCAAATATCGTCTACACGGTCACATTGCCAATAAAGAAAGGAAAACTATAGTTAGGACCAGTGATTTTTCGCGCAAAAATCGGAGGGCGCGGTAGACTTCAATATTATATAAACACCTCAGCTGTTGTCGTGCCTCGATTGGCTGCTGGTGTTGTTTCCGCTCTTGGCCGAGCCACTCAGGATTCTGTAACTCCGACACTGAACCTTTTCGATTCGTGCGCAAACAGTTAACACAGACCAGAACACGTTTCAACCAATAAAAAAATGCTGGGCGACTCCACGGTACTTTGAACTGCATCTTGTCTCGAAATATCGCTGCCCCTAACTATAGTCCATTCATGGACACAGCTAATCTGGAGCTCTGGNTCTTGTCTCGAAATATCGCTGCCCCTAACTATAGTCCATTCATGGACACAGCTAATCTGGAGCTCTGGTCAAGTTATACTTTTAGGATATTACTCCGCCTCGTGCAAGCAAAGCTTAACCAAGGCCTAAAAAATTACGCTGTGACAACGCACCGTATTTGAGCGCACTCGCTTAAATAATATTTTGTACGAGAATTATGCTTTGCTAGACATCAACNTATAAAATTAATCTCTCGAAAGTATCCTTTTCGTCGAAGTATCCCATTTGTAATCTCATTCAACCTAAAGTCACCCGACCTTCACGAAAATTTCATGGCCAGTTGAATTTAAAAATACTTTACATCCCACATCAATTTTTGTGATTGCTCGATTTTTAATTGCTGCCCGAGTTTTACGGACTAAGCCAGCGAGTTACAGACGTTCGGTATCGAAGTATCTTAACTTTAACTGGCGCAGTCAATAAAGCAAATATCGTCTACACGGTCACATTGCCAATAAAGAAAGGAAAACTATAGTTAGGACCAGTGATTTTTCGCGCAAAAATCGGAGGGCGCGGTTGACTTCAATATTATATAAACACCTCAGCTGTTGTCGTGCCTCGATTGGCTGCTTGTGTTGTTTCCGCTCTTGGCCGAGCCACTCAGGATTCTGTAACTCCGACACTGAACCTTTTCGATTCGTGCGCAAACAGTTAACACAGACCAGAACACGTTTCAACCAATAAAAAAATGCTGGGCGACTCCACGGTACTTCGAACTGCATCTTGTCTCGAAATATCGCTGCCCCTAACTATAGTCCATTCATGGACACAGCTAATCTGGAGCTCTGGTCAAGTTTTACTTTTAGGATATTACTCCGCCTCGTGCAAGCAAAGCTTAACCAAGGCCTAAAAAATTACGGTAAGGTGACAACGCACCGTATTTGAGCGCACTCGCTTAAATAATATTTTGTACGAGAATTATGCTTTGCTAGACATCAACAACACACATGTTTTCTCCTTTTTTAAAATTCATATTAATAAGAAATTAAATATAATTTATAATGAANCAACACACATGTTTTCTCCTTTTTTAAAATTCATATTAATAAGAAATTAAATATAATTTATAATGAAATATAAGTAAAATTCCAAATTAACAGAAAATAAAATACTTTAATGTTCACAGAAGTATAAAACGGTTGTGATACATAGCATAATTAGGAAACACCCAAACACGTCTTACGTTGGCCTATTCTTCAAAGATTTGATCCAAAAAGTGCGAAGATACTGCGAATACATTATAAATGTGTGCACGTAAGGGAAAATATGTTTTGGAAAATTTGAGCTCAGGCACCAAATTTCTTCAGTGGTCTTGTCTCCGTCACAGTTCACAAGCGATATTTTATTACTTATATTTATGATTTAATTTACAAATATATGGGAATTCATAAAATAAAAGAATACGAATATTTACTGCAAACCTGTCATACTTGTAGATACATTTCATAAGTGTGGCAATTACTTTACTACACACGGAAAATAATATTTTTGTTGTAACCATGAAATAATTTTTAGATGGCTAAAAAAATTTCAGTGGTGCCAACTAAATAATTTAGTTCTCATCGTAAAAAAAATTGGCAAAGTGCATCCTAACAAAACTTTTGTGGCTGTCACATTAGCTAATTATTATTTTCCCAGCGAACATCCGCATTTAAAACTTAAATTCGTTGAACTGCTGAAAGCATCTTGGAAATTCAAGCTGGTTTTTTTTCCTCTGACGGGAAGGGAATCTTGCGTGAAATTTTGAAACTGCTATAATACGGTAGATAAGAAAGCAGCAGAGGCGAGGCGCACATGGGGATGCTACGGCCGTGCACTGCGAGCGCTAGCCAATCAGGACCTCGGATACCACCGAGTTCTCGCGAAGATGCGAACATGTTTGGAAAACCATCGAACCTGGCCAGCGTTGGCAGAAACTGGCGCCATATGCAGTCTATCACACTTTGTATTGATTGAAGGTTGGCGGTGACTCCATGGTAACAGGCGCACTTCCGTTGTTCTCGCCCATTTCGAATCGGCATTTTAAATCAACTAAAAGGTCATACGACCCGAATTAGCCTACTAAAATAGTGACTTATTTGGTATTTTAGGATATAATTTTTGGTATGTAACGAAAATTATTAAAATACCGAATTACCAAATCGCAGCCATCGTTGAACAAGTTACTATTGGCGTCAGAATTGAACTCTACTGACTATACTGAAATACCAATCTATTAAAAGTCGATTCAAACACAGCCTGACACTAGGCACAACACGCTAAAAAAAAACATTAATAACGAATCATACCTATAGGTAGAGCCCTGAAGAATTCGCGGATTCATTTTAGGACAAGCTAGAATTCAAAACACATACGTCTATATAACTTAATCCATTGGCCCCACGCCGTATTTGACACTTCCTGGAGAATGCTGGTCCAATCGTCGCCTTCCACTGTGACAGCAAGCAACCAATGTGCAGTTGATGTCGGCATATTTGTACATAACACTGTAGAGTCTAGCCTGCAGGTCATTGAACTCACGATTTTTTTTCCAGTCTCTACCTATAGGTCGTCACTGTAAAATTTTTATTTTTGTATTTGTACAAGAACGCGTTTAGAAACTAGATGCTACATATAGAAACACTAAGTACAAACAAGTGAAGCGAGTGAGTTCACAGATCTGGGCGGCTCTTAACAGCGAGGTCTGGAGAGCTGAGGGTACAGAAAGTGAAGTACACTTCAAGTGTTGTATAAACATTAAGTAACATAAACAATTTTGTATGTTTTCTAAAATAATGTTACGTCAATATACTTGCGTACAATATTTCGGCTGTAGAGCTAGAAAGGATTCTTTGGCAAATAGTTTTCAAAGAATTCTTTGTAACAATTATCTACGGAATTTCTTTACGGTGTATTTATACCAATGCTGCCAGCACGCACAAATAGACTGTAGGAATATAAAATCATATCCTGCATTTTGTTCGATCTTCCCGGACCTCTCGTGCGTGCGCGCTTGTAACTTCACTCCGGGAATAATTTTCGTCGCAAACATCAAAAACAGTTGACAGAGACAGTAGGTATATAAAATGCGATAGTACAAAAACAGCGTAGGCATATATAAGTTTATTTATTCATTTTTTTTCTTAACGACAGCTAAGTTATTCCTAATTCCCAAGAACTCAGGATATTTCGCGGTAACGCCTATTCATTTTCCTGTAATAGCAGCCAACGTTACAAAAATAATTTCTCATTTCTGCACGAAAACTAGATTGTGTGTACCCGGGATCGTGTGTTACAGCCTGAGAATCGCGCGATATAATTACTTACATCTCAGTTGAAGTACCTACTTGATAAGGAACGGAGTTAGAACTCGGCTTCGCACCTTTTGCCGAAATTCTTCATTATCGTGTTATAATTTCGGATTAATAGTCATCACTGACAATGATTATAGAAAATTAACATTTTACGAGTTGTTTAATATTTCTGTGCGGAATTTGACTTGTGTATTATCTGCTTCTTGTAAAAAGCCGAGAGAGTATATATATATATA
>NQII01001338.1:281385-291459 GCA_002778355.1 Clitarchus hookeri
GGCAGTGACATTTTTCAAAGATTTATTTTAAAAGTACTCATTTAACTGTTACAGACAAGTTCATATTTTTATCTTGTTTACTGTGATATTGAGACCTTCAAACTTAAGGAATTCGTGAATGCTGTAAGGAGGAAATGCCTCATAGTAGCGCATAAACGTTACGTTAATGGAAGTCTGATGTAATCTCCGAAATCGGTTTCCTTTAAAGTAGCATCCAATGCCATCTAACGGATTTTTTTTAAAGGGACAGTACCACGTCGAGTATAAGCAGCGGCTGAAGCTCGGCTCACAAACGAAAGCATAGCAGTAACAATTCAACATAAGCATACTACAAATAACAACCAAGACTAGGGCTCGTTATTAGTTGATATATTCAGGGAAGATATCAGCAACTTAATATTTACGAAAATAGTTCTGTGCTTGTTTCCCAATGGCAACAGCGTAAACGCAAGGGAAATTTTGTTCTCAGTATTACCCATTTTCGTTTCCCGCGCTGCTACAGAGTTCAAAAAAACGTGGTTGCAGGGATCGCATTGCTTCCGCCAGCGAAGACGTATAGAGGTTGTAAGGCTTTGTAAACGCTGTTCACAATTAATTGAGCACTTTTGAAATCAACCTTTGAAAAATGTCACTGCCCCAACCTGCATATATTCTATTGGTGAGNACAATTAATTGAGCACTTTTGAAATCAACCTTTGAAAAATGTCACTGCCCCAACCTGCATATATTCTATTGGTGAAAACTGACTTACCTGCACCCAGCAAAGTTGGTACTGACGAAGGGAAAGTAATTGCATGTCTTCACGTTGAATTATAAGTGTCAGATGAGTACGNCCCAGCAAAGTTGGTACTGACGAAGGGAAAGTAATTGCATGTCTTCACGTTGAATTATAAGTGTCAGATGAGTACGAAAATTATCTATTTTGATTACTGTTTATTAATGCATCTAAATGTAATTACGAGAAAATAGATAAAATAGGCTACTTAGGTACTTTTCTAATCGTTTCACAGCTTAACTTGACTGGCGCATAAGTAAATTTATCAGCCCCCATGGTATTATGGAAGAATTTGTAACTGTTATTCAATTAGATATTGAGGCTCCCGCCCAACCTGGAGTCTATTTCCTCACTTGAGGCCGAGAAGCGTGGAAGCGATAGTCTTAAAGGTGACACTGCCACGCGCATCAAGTGCGCCATCGCCGCTAAGCGCATGGCTCTCGACTGGCGTGCGGTGTCCTCGTATTGCCGCGTGTGCCTATGTGAGTTCCAGCGGACACCCTATTATTTTATTGGTGGCAAGTCTGTAGGCATGTTCAGTGCAGGGCCCTGGAGTATTAACGTAAGTACTATCTGACGAGTATATTATGAGATACAGCGCTTTGTAAAAAGCCGCTGTCTACCCGTAGCACAGCAAGTCGAGTATCGACACAGCACCCCAGCCTATGTAGTTTATGAAGCACTACAAGCCGAGTATCGATACAGCACCCCAGCCTATTTAGTTTATGAAGCACTACAAGTCGAGTATCGATACAGCACCCCAGCCTATGTAGTATATGAAGCACCACAAGTAATTCATCCTACATTTCTGCTGTGTATATATTGTTCTCTATGCTCGGGTCACCAAGCCTCAAGATTACTTTTCTCTTACCACTAACTGGTGTGTCTTCCTGTTACTGTAGTCAAATAACACCGTCCCATACCGTCGTCTGGCGTTCACTAGGGGGAAGGCCCAAGGATGTCTGGTCTTACTACTGTTATGGTCACCTCAGTGTCGACGACTGTCTGGAAAGGGACATCATTCATTTCCCCCCCTCCACCAGTATTGCATCCCAATTCTGTTTCACCGACTTTACAAGCAAAAACATCGAGGCCTTCCCTCCGGCAGTCACCGAGTCATATAGGGGTGCTCCGGATTGGTTTCTCCAGTGCGAGTGTCGTCTTGAAAGCACTCAACAGCCCTCGTCTGAAGAGCGTGTTCTTCTCTCAAACGAGCACATTGGATGCACATCTGATAGTTTCGTATAGAAAGGTGTAGACCAGATTTAAACACACAGCAACGCAGTTCTTGCACCAGGTAGACGGAAGCCCTAGGCTAAGAGCCCGTGCCACCCGCCATATATACATTCTTATTTATCTCTTCCTGATTCAAATTTAGGAGATTTATTGGAAAACGTGACGATAGAAGCTTGACTCATTACTTTACTCATCATTACACACACAATAAGTATATGAACTCCTAACGCATATTCATGCAATAATCAACATAATACAAAATTTTGTACATTAATCCATTTTCACCTTTTAATGACAACCAGGGAACACATACAGGGCGATTCTAAAATCATATGACAGACATTAAGGGGTGGTAGAGCTCACTAAAACAAACAATTATTGTAAAGGAATATATGGGCGGAAGTGACGCGCTGAGGCACAAACACAAAAAATAACACATGAAATGCAACACATTGTTTATTTACAACGACGCCGCTAAATGCCTTTTTACAGCAATGTTTATAATAATTGCTCAAAATTGCTACCACCGTCAGTAATGCAAGCTTGGTAACGTCGGCGGAGTGATTAGCGAACAGATTCAAATACGACGGGTATTACACGCACGCCACCATTGTCAGCCAATCACGCCACATGTAGAGGTCGACAAGCATGCGTGACTGTTGGTGGATGCATTTACAGCGACTGTTTTAACATTTCCCGTACGCAATCACTCGTTAAGTATGCTGCTAATGAACATTTTATGTTTCCGTTAATGTGTTATGTTTTTGTGTTTGTGCCTCAACGCGTCACTTCCGCCCATATATTCCTATACAATAATTGCTTGTTATAACCATGTATTAAAAATTAATACAAAATTTTTTACATAAACGTGAAATACAATGCTTCAATAATGGAAAAATGTTCAGTAATGACCCTGAATTTTCTGTTATGAAACTAAAACTAATAATTTCTGTATTATAAGGTGTGACACAGCCTCTTAGGCAGGGTTTTCAAATGTGTTCGCTTTGCCGTGAACATCCTGTGTAGTCGTGGTGGTAATTCTCGTGCGCTCGCAATTTTCCTTCTCTTCCCTTTTATTGGTCGGCGTTCCCCTCTCCTCCCTCACTTCCTATTGCGTCACTTGCCCTATTCCGGCCCCCCTGGACCATTGAGCCTCGAGCCCGGGTGGTAGTTCATGAGTCCTAAAAGGCCAATCAGAGACGCGGGCTGCAAGATGACGCGCCTCTGTTTTCGGGTTTCCGTCGCCTTCCCCTCGGCGAATCAGAAACGTCCGGACTCGACTTTACAGCTGGCAGTTCGGCTGGCCACTTGCGAAATATTTACCTGCGCAGATCCTTCTTTCCGCTCGTTCCGTATCCTTCCGCCGCAAGCAGCAATTAGCGAAGTCGTGGACTTGAATGACAAAGTCATAGCCATTTGATGGCTTGTCTGTTAACAGTATGATTACGACAGGAAATAGTTCCGAAGGTATTTTGACGTTTAAGAACAAAAGTGATAGTATAAAACTACGATTAAATTAATTTGAATTATATTTATGTTAAAAATAATGGCAACTATCTAAGTCGCTACAACATATTTAGATTAAATATCACTGATAACAAACAATTTGCTAACAAATGTCCAAAAGAACCCACCAAATTGTTTAAGATGAAGACATTAGTTTTTTTTTCTCAAGAACGGTTTGTTTTATTGTTGTTTGTGACCTCGTTACTTTCTTCAAACATAAAATAAAAGTTTATAAAAATAATATTATTTTTGTTCTTTATTTTTATGATAGGTTACTCAGCGGAGAAACTTTCAGAAGTGCCTCGCAATAGGTGTATAAGAGAGAAGAGGTATGGGGAAACAGAAGCAAAGAGAGACCAAGATCTATAAGTGGAATAACTTACAGATATTTGAAACCGATTATTTACTTAAATTGTTCGCAGTGCACCATAACCAGTGTTTCCAGTTCAATAAAAAGCTATTAATTATAAAATAATATTTCATTGTCATTGACAGCGTTCCTAAATGAACGACAGACCAAAATGACACGTGAATAAGGTAAGAAATTGCGCGTTAGTTAACGTATGTGCTATGCAGCTAATCAAGAATAGCTCATTTAAGTTCTGACGCGTTTGAAATGGTAGAGAAATTATACTCTTAATAGTTTTGACAATCCTAATAAATTTCCTGGTAACATAAAACTCTCATTTTCGTGATGTATCGGCAAATAATGTTTTTTGACGGAACATGGTCGAGTTAGACTACGGATATAAACAATGTCCATAGTGGAGTGGCACTCACAGCTTCGTTTTAAGTGATATTTTATTGCCCTTTATTGATTTCAGTCTAATGTCAGGTAAGAGACGGATATTCTTGTAGCTTGTAAAATATATACAAACAGGAATGTAATGTTAATAAAAAATAATACTTTTTCCTTGTTTGGAACTTTGTAACTCTCTGTAAACATAAAATAACATTTTATATACAATCATCTCAGTTCTTTATTTTTGTTCGAGGTTCAGGTGAGAAGGCAAACATGGAAAATTCTAAGATCTCGTAGCGCAGAAAACACACCGAGTTGCACTAGTCAACGACTGTTTAGAAAACGAGAATATCACGCATGTGGATTGGCCTCCCAGGTCACCCGACATCAGCCTTATCAAGCATGTTTATGTTACACTTGAACGCCGCATAGCATGCCGCCGATACCTTCACTAACACGCATACACGAGACTCCGTATTCCAAGGACAGTGTTGTTTCTGGATGGGAACTCACTGTACTACGTCTGTCGCTGACCAAGGTTGAACTCCAAAGTCTTAATAACTCTTGGGGGCCACGATGGTGTAGTGGTCAGATCACTCGCCTCCCACCAAAGGTGAACCGAGTTCGATTTCCGGCGGGGTCACTCCCCGAACTTTCGTCCTTGGGAATCGTGCCGGACGATGCCACTGCTTTTCCCCGGGTTCTTCTGTCCCCCCCCCGCCCTTGCATTCCGGCGCCGCTCTGTACTCGCCTCGCTTCACCCTCATCGGCTCTCGACACCCCCGATGTTAAGAGCCGCTTAAATCTCTCCACTCCACTTAATAACTCTTTACCAACATTACGTGGCGTGGGTCGCGTAGGACGTCACGTGGCATTTTACTGCCCGAGGAATGTTTCAGCGCAGGGTTGGGCAACAACGTCATGAATGTCTCCCTGTTAACAAACAAAACTGATGCAGTTCCTTGCTCCTCTTGTACGTGAAAATGCACTAACTTAAGAGTTCATGTTATGATATGAAATAGTCAATGCAGGCGCTTAACTGTGCTGGAAAAACAATGGCTTATTAATCAGAACGTCATAAAAAAAATATTGCTTTGGCTTATCTTTATTCTAACTGCATGAATGCTAGACTGTCGTATATTATTATAACATATTATCGCTACAAATTAAAACCGCAAGAGTAAATGTATATGTAAATTGGGAAAATGTATTTTAAAAAAGTTTCACACATCCAAGCAACAAGTGATCATACATTTTAATTACGTTAATTTTTTTACTGTAGTACAGGAACGGTCAGTAATAACGGAGAACAAAATATTTAGGGGAATCGTGTTTAAATAATGGGCACCTTAACATTGTTGGATATCCAAGGATTCGCAACGAAAGCTCCTCCACCGACTTAAATTTTCCAGTGGAAAATAACTCGCACGTGATATGCGAGAGCGCTGAAATGACGAGCGAGGAAGAGGAACGAAGGATCGAAGACTTGCTGGGGCTATGGAAGTACGTGGGGGACATCCGCGCCCACGAGGACTTCTACGCAGGGGTGGAGCCGCGGGACGAGCTCGACGCCGCCATCGCCGACCTCGACTTCAACATCGAGTCCGTCTTCGAGCAGCTAGACGAGTTGGAGGAGATAGAGTTGAAGAGCCTGCCCGCCGGCGTCGCCGAGAAGAAGAGGAGACGCGAGAGGAAGCTGCTCCGGGCGTCGGCGCTGCGAGAGATCGAACGCCTCCGACGAGACCCCGACAGAGGGCGGTACGAAGTCGCGGACTTGGGCACGGTCCACTCGTACCTCGCCCACGTCGACCCTCCACACGTGGGCGAAGAAGTCGGTGAGACATTGAGATCACCCCGAGCTGTGGTTTTGGAGGAAGGTGATTCACACTGTTCTCTAAAGGTCCAATTTCCTACTGAAGTAAACACAGGGCGATTGGAGTTCAAAAAACAATCTAGTTTTATTATTCCTTGACAAGTTATAATTCACTCACGAGCTCTAGAGACAACTCCTTCCCGTTTATACAAAGGGGGGGGGTAGGGGGGTAGTACTCTTCACACACGCTGGATGACTGTACTTATCTGTCCTGCTGTGCTGGTAGCTGGTCCTGCAGTTGAGGTCTGGTGAGCGGGAACTGGCAGGACTCTGCGTCTGATGACGGCCGGCTGCCGTGGTCGTCTCCTCGCGGACTCGTTCCGCCCTCCTCGGTTCCCGTCGGCGTTGTGCATGGGTTTTCTCGGATGCTTCCCACCTTACATCCCGTTTGTCGGCCTCTGTCATTGGTCTGTTGCACGCGGCTGGCTTCTCCTTGAGCGGACGCCCTTCGGTCGGGCTCGTCCCTCGCTCCCGTTCTCGATGTAGGGCAGTAACGGCTTGTTCCTTGCCCTACCACGTCCCGGCTGGACATTCCCACTAGCTCGACGTGGCCTTCCGGCGAAGCTCACCACTCGATCCTCCCCTCCTCGGTGCGTTGCAACTGCTTGGACTGACTGGCTTCTGCGGTAAACTGGCTGGTTGACTCGCGTCCGGATCTGGCGGACCCCTTAATGTAGTGACCGCCTATCTGCGCATCCCGGGGTGGCAGTACCGTACTCCCGTGTCACTTTCGGCTCGTTACTGCGGCTGATTGATTCCCTGCTGGATTGGTTTATGTTTCCCACTGACTGCTCGTGGCAAACTCCCGTCGTCCGGCTCCGAACACCGGACGTCTCGCGGACGGACCTCCGACCAACTATGTCGTTTCACTACTCGCGCCTCACTCAACTGTCTCACGGCTAGCGCCGCACTGAACTGTCTCACGGCTAGCGCCTCACTGACCTCCCCCTTCCTCTCTCTCGTCGTTTTTGTAGGCTCCCATCGCCATATTGAACTCGTGTTATTTCTGCAGGTGGCCGCCCGATGGCCGCGTCCTCTCTGGGTTATAAAACAACGTGTGCGGCCCTCCGGCGCGCGTGGGTCCGGTGTTGCCCCTCGATCCTGGTTTACAAGTTTAAGCACTTCGTCCTGTGCATGCGGAAATATTTGGGTGGCCTCTTGGCTTGGCGTATGTGTGGTTCGCCTGCCTTGCCGCTATTCTCTCCGCACGCTCGCCCCAAAAGCTCTCAGGGTTTTATTGCGGTGAAGCCCGGGGTCGTGGGACCTCGGCGTATCTTGGGGCAGCTGCCCAGTGTAGCTGTGTTCGTGCCCTGGTGGCTTCCGTTGCCTCCGGATGCCGCCTGCACGTGCAGAAAACTTGGGTGGCCCGTCTTTGCAGCTGTGAGGCGCGGGATCCTTTATTTGGACACGTTCTCCACCCTTAATATTTATTGGGGGTAGACCGCCGGCAGGCTTCGCTAGCGCGTGTGTTCTGGCGGCCAAAAATGCCTGGACGCGGGGAGCGTCAACATTTACCGCTGGTTTTACTCTGGGACTTACTANTGTGTTCTGGCGGCCAAAAATGCCTGGACGCGGGGAGCGTCAACATTTACCGCTGGTTTTACTCTGGGACTTACTATTACCAGATGCATGCTCTTAAAAGAAACGGAGGCTTATGTGTAGAGACCGGAAAAATTCGCGAGTTCAATGACCTGCAGGCTAGACTCTCCAGTCTTATGTACAAATATGCCGTTATTAAATGCACACTGGTTGTCTGCTGTCACAGTGGAAAGCGGCGATTGGGCCAGCGTTCTCCAGGAGTTGTCAAACACCGTGTGCACCAATGGCTAAGGTTATATCAACACACGTGTTATGAATTATAGCTTGTCTCAAAATGAATAAGCGAATTTTTCAGGTCTCTACTTATGTGTGATGTGTCTTATATTATGTTTGTAAAATTGCAATGCATTTCATTAAAATTTACACAGCCTTACCTGGCAGAGTCATAAAACTATATCCTTGGTGATTCTCAACCAAGGTAATAACTATGCCTCAAATTACATCAAAAATTGGAATTTTTCATGTCTTCATAGGTCTGCTATGTGAGCGGAATTGTCATTAGTGCAATTCATCTAAAATTAGAATAAACTGTGCTTGGGCGTTTAAGTTTCTAAAATGTAAAATTTTTTTAATCACTGTAACTGCTACTGCTGTAGGTGTAAGAAGTAGACTAATTAGTAGAAAACATTTTTTTCTGAATCTTTGTAAAGGTGTTAGACTATGTTACAAGAGGTAAGGAATTATAACAGTATTACTATTACAATGTGTTTTTTTGTCAAATGTGTTGTTTTAGGTTTTGCATCTTCAGTTTACAATTGTTCTGAAGTCTAACACACACTCCATGCAGCATAAAAAAAAATGTTGCAAACATACGCAGAATATATTGTTACAGGATGGGCTAGTACACAGGAACGATGTGGTGTGGTGTTGCCCTCGAAGTAAGTGTTCTCAGTAGCTGATAGGCTGTGTGTTGTTGTGGAAGAGGCCTTAAGTCTGATTGGCCCCACCGTACAGTTCAAGTGTTTCCTATTGGTTCAGCCGGTGTGTCGTAGGTTATTATTAGGGTTATAATTGGTGGATGATACGGCGCCATATTGCCAGGAATTGGAGGAAAGTTTTGCTAGGCGTGCAGTTAAAGTTGAGGACACAAATGTTGAGTCGTTCAGGGAGTCATTCTGCTCCCAAGTTAGGGGCACCTTCACAACAGTACCCGATGTACTGATGGAGTACAACATGCATGAAGAGTTCATTACGCTCAATCAGCGCAGGCGTCTCCAGCTAATACAATAGCATAAGCTTTACTAATGTAGATATACATACTACGTGATGCTTTGCTTGCCAAGGGGGCATCTCCAGCTAATACACGAGTTGAACGGGCATATAGCATCAGCTTTACTAATGTAGATATACATACTACGTGATGCTTTGCTTGCCAAGGGGGCATCTCCAGCTAATACAAGAGTTGAACGGGCATATAGCATCAGCTTTACTAATGTAGATATACATACTACGTGATGCTTTGCTTGCCAAGGCATATAGCATCAGCTTTACTAATGTAGATATACATATTACGTGATTCTTTGCTTGCCAAGGGGGTAAGTGTTGCTTATGAGGGAGTATTTAGACGACAGTCAGCCTCAAGACTGTAAGCACACACCACGGTTGCCGTGGTACAAATGTCTTGATTTACACTCACCGAGCATGTTGTGCTCGCAGGCATGAAAGTATTTTTAAAGTAACTTACTTCTATAATAATGATTTATAACAGATATTTAAAACTTTTAATTGACAGCGGGAAGAATTGATGATTTTTTTACTCTGGTATACCTATGTAACAAAGGTGGTAATTCAGAATTATCTGTAGTACGAGATATTTTGTTGGGAGCGATAATGCATTTAAGTTTGATAACGTAATATTTTACACAATAATAATATTTGTCTCAATTTATTCAAGCAGACTGAAACTAGCAATTAACATACACGTATATAAAAGTATGTGTTAATACAAAATATTTTTTTCCTGGGCAGTATCTTTATCAAAGTGTACGTCTATGAACTGATAGTCGGCGTCTCCACAAGTGTTGTAATTTTTGTTTAAATTACTAATGAAATGGTATAGGGGATGCGTGCTCAGAGATGCAGCGAAATAGGTAGTGTTTATATTCGGCGTATTAATAAAATGACAAGTTATATCTTGTTACAATAATTATTAAGTTTAATGGGGGAGAATTTAGAGATATTTTTATAATTCAATCATGCTATGACAATTATTATTTTCATAGAATATAAGCCAAGATAAGATTAATGAGTTACAACTCCTTGAAACCATGTGTAAGGAAAGTCTTCACCTTAGTCATGGTTCCGAAGGCTTATGTGAGTAGACGTATTATGAGGGCCGACACA
>NQII01001338.1:291650-332870 GCA_002778355.1 Clitarchus hookeri
GTCTCGGCGACAAATACGACGTCCACCGCACTTCCCGTCTCAGTACCGGGCACATGTTGACCAACAGACAGCCACGCCTGCCAACTGTTAGAGGGGATTCCTTGTGTTGTGGAGAGTGGGGAGATTCGGACACCACTTAGCGTCTGGGTCTTCAGAGCCGTTGAGGGTGAAATGAAGTATGGAGCGGCGCCGGAATGCGAGGGTGGGGAAAACGGGAGGACCTCAAGAAAACCCCGCCGACCAGCGGCATCGTCCAGCACGATTCCTGCATGCGAAAATCCGGGAGCGACCCCGCCGGAAATCAAACCCGGTTCACCTAGGTGGGGGGGGGGGACGAGTAGTCTATCCACTACACCACCGCGGCTCATCTTGTGTTGTGGCCCTGGCAATCGCAGCCCGTGTCCCAATAACCGGGCGATGTGTTTGCAAATGTGATCAAACTGACGAGACCTGATTTCATGATCATAACAATGTGTGGATGAAACTCGTGTTATCTGTGATGGGGAAATCGTAGATATTTATTTTGGTGCAACTTTGGTATTATTCCAGATGAACACAAGTCTCCGAGAACTTTAACATTAGCTTCTGCAAGATATGGAGGTCTCTTATAAGCTGCCTGTAAAAATTACAGGTGATTGACGCCCTCTGGTGAAGTTGGATGTTGATGACCTCGAATTCTTGCTCTCTGTTATCCCTTTTGTAGAAAATGAGGTAAGGGGATGCCTTTCTTACCTCAAGAACTTCGATGTCAGTCCAGAATACTTTTTCACTGTGCTCATCTCAATGTTGGATCCGAACTGTTTTTGGAAGTTACTTGTCCTCGATATCTTCCGCGCAGAGCTCTTTAAAAGGATAACGTTTTCCTTCTTTCTCGGCCATCTGTAACACTGGGGTCCTCTGAGATGGTGGATACATTAGGCCATATTTTAACGTTCTGTTTCGCAGTCTCTCTGTTGTAGCTTGCATCGAATTACCCTCGGTTTGAGTATGGACAAAACCAGGCATGATTGTGTAACGTTTTGTATTTCCAATGTCATTACAAAAGTCATAGATTTATATTTATTCTGACCAGCTGCATTGCGTTTATGTCAGAGCCTAACTGATACCGGTCTGGGCACTTTCAGGGCGTAACAGCACGGTGGCGTCACCGACTATTAACTTTACATCTGCTATCCCCTGGTTTTTGGCACGTTACTGAAAACTGTATTATGCCAATCTCGTAATACTAAAATAGCTGTTTGCAGTCAGTACGAGACAATACATTTTTACTTATTTCGAAATACTAATTAAGATCCTACACCAAATAATTTAATACAAAATAAAGGTGGTAAATCAAGTTTCCAGTAAATAATTATGTGACAACGAATGATATTGTAGTGGTTCCATGTTTTTATTCAAACATTATCTAAAATTTAAGTGTCCAACATTAAATATTTCTCCGGTATTTTAAACGAAGCGGTTGTTCAGTTATAAATTTAAAATTTTAATTTTGTTCTTTGGAATCACTTTTAAACGTAATTCGCGCTGACGTGTTCAATTTATCCTTTCATAACGAGCCTGTGCTCACAGCCGGCATTACTCAGTATCCAAGAACCAACTTTACGTTAATACTCTTATAAACAAGTCTGTATCATATATACTCATTGACATAAACACACTTGTAAGGTTACAGCTATCAGACACTTTTTCAGCCAGACATACCTACGCCTTTCGTTTCAGACGATCATCATAAAAATGTCAGCTTTCCATCTGCAATCCATTAGTTTACATTGTATTGTTTAAATTTTTACCACATCGCTGAGTGTTACAAGTTTAGAATTTCTGCTTCTTCAGTGTGGGTTTTGGTTGTTAAAATAACAAAATACCGAACAATATCGTAACAATAGGTGTCTCGATTTTGTGGTATTTCCAAGGATTCTAAACAATGTTTGTGTCAGCCAGCCAACTAATTCGTAATTTCAGGAGAAAATTTCTTACGTAGAGAAAAAAAAAACTACAGGAACATAAACCTAACATGAAAATAGGAGCGCAAAGGGTGGCAGAACTACTGGAACTGTGGAAGACGGTGCAAGATTTCAGAGCTTTCGAAGAGGACTCTGGATCGCCTGACGAAGAGTTCAACTTGATAGAAGCAGCAGTAAATAACCTCGACGATGACCTAGACGAAGTGTTACGATTATCAGAAAAATTCGGGAGAAGTGAGTTTGAAGACATCCCAAAGGGCATCCGAAAGAAAAAGAGGAAGCTGGAAAGAGAATTGTTGCGGGTTGCGGTAGAGGAAGAAATTGAACTCCTTAGGCGGAGCGCAGTTCTCCCGAGACATGAACCCGTAGACTTGGGCGCAGCATATGCCGTTTACCAAGACCCTACTGCTCCGTTAGATGTGGGTGAAGGGAACGGTGAGACATTTACCCACAAGGGATGTTTTCATCGAATACGATTTTTTTTAAACAACCCTAACTGCAAAATGATTCAGTAAGTGCAGTCTCGCACACTATGTTGTAGGACACCTGTGTAGTCGAATACCAAGAGACCCAGAAATCTCGCCGGTTATTTGGACACAACTATGCTAGACTTGACAGTCGTGTGTACAAGCCAGGCACCGTCATTTGTTCATTGGTTGCTACCATGATAAATAAGCACTTCAACGTGTTACTATAGGTTGTACATGATTCGCTCTCTTTCTTTCTACACATTTATCACTGGTTCGCAGTCCTGTAATGTGTGTTGGAAAACAAGTCGTCCAGCCACAAAATAATAAGAATGTACAAGTGTTTTTAAGTACATCCTAGCACCTCTAGAACTCAAGAAATTCCCTGGTCCGTATGAATACCTATATATAGGGGCCGTGATATTTCGCGAAAAGATTTCGAGACAAGATACAGTCCAAAGCACTGTAGGGTCGTCCAGCTTCTTTGATTGGCTAAAAAAAAAATTCTAACCCATGTTAACCGTTTGCGCATGAACCACGAAGGTTCAGTATCGGAGTTACTTAGTCCTGAGTGGCTTGGTCACAGACGAATAAGGCATCAGCAGCCAATGGTGGTATAACAACAGCTAAGGTGTGTATATAGTATTGAAGTCTACCGTGTGCTCTGATTTTTACGCGAAAAATCACTGGCCGTACCTATAGACACATGAATAATTGGCGAATCCATTCCAGGACAAGATAAATTTCAAAAACTTGAATGTTTGTGTTTTTTTTACGATTGGTTCGCAAGTTGTTTTACTCCTTCTGGAGAACTGTGAACCAATGCTGAAAATGCAATAAAATGCAGGCCCAATCATCTCGCTCCACTAAAATAAGGTGCAATTAATGAGCAGTTGAAAGTTGCACGTTTTTACCTGGAACTCGCGAACTTTTAAGGTAACTATCTACAATTTGTTTTCTCAGAGTAGGCAGATTCACAGACAAGACATGGCATCTTAGTATCCTTGATGTAAATATACTCAGTCAATGACAGTCTTCATGTTCCTGAGGAACGAGCCTCGTGTCTTGATTCACTGCGATGTACTGTGTTTTGTTTCCTTTTGGTTCAGCTGATTTCTCGAAAGGTTCGTGCCCAAACGCTGGCCGGTGGTTGACTTCGTCATTTTGCCACAGCATGCAGGCAATTTCGTCGAGGTGTGTTGTCGATTTTGGGGTTACAGTCTTCAGCTTTGCTTCTATAGATGGTCTGCTTACCAGAGGAAAGGTTTAGCAGACATCTAGACTCAAGACTGTAGATACATATTAGGGCTACTTTGGTTCAACTATCTTGAGAGACACCCACAAAGCATGCTATCACCTTGAGTGTGGCACGGATTTACGGACAACTATGGCAAGCTAGAAGGGAGTCGCCTATATTCACGACTTAATGAATATCAGTTTGTGTTACTCTTCGTGTTCTGATTTACAACCATGCTATTCGTTCACACAACACCGACACCGCAATGTTCGGTACTGACCGACTCTCTGTCAATGTAACGCCAAGTGAAAGTGCCGCAATAAAATGTTCTTTGCAACGAATAATAATATACAATCCATCCTGTTCATTTAAGTAATTGATAGGGCCAGTGACTTTTCGCGTAAAAATCGGAGCCCACAGCAGACTTCAATACTATATACACACCTCATCTGTTGTTATACCTCCATTGGCTGCTGGCGCCGTGTCCGTCTTTGACCAAGCCACTCATGACTAAGTAACTACGTCACTGAACGTTCGTGATTCGTGCGCAAACGGTTAACACGGGCCAGAACATTTTTTTAGCCAATCAAAGAAGCTGGACGACCCTGCGGTGCTTTCGACTGTATCTTGTCTCGAAATCTTTTCGCGAAATGACACTGCCCCTGGTAATTAACATTCCTGAGTGTCGCTGACGGAATAATGCATTGCAGAGATAGATAACTTTGTAAACATTGCTGGTGTTTCTTCAAAGGAAGTGAATGTAATGTTACAGCAAACTGTCATGTTCAGACGACGTAATAGGCGTGTTAAGCGGGCAGCGCCCAACGTGTTGTGCTTGCAGGATTTAAGTGCCGCATATGCGGGGGAACGTGGCCGACGACCGGCCTCGAGCCCATATGCACGTGCACGGAGGCACTGGCACACCGGCAGTGCCTGGCGGAGCGGCTGAGGGCCAGGTGCGAGACGAAGTGCGAGCTGTGCGGCAAGCAGTACGACCTGGACTGGCGACCTCATTACGACGTGCTTCATGGACTCCGCACCTGGATCCTCCAAAACGCCGGCAAAGTCGATGTACGTCAGGGCCTACCACACTGCAGACAAACCACTAGATCCCTAGCCCGGCCGAGTGAGGGTGTCTCGAGAGTCTCGAGACATCGATGTATCGAGAGACGATGAGGGTGGAATGAGGCATGGAGCAGCGCCGGAATGAAGGGACGGGGGAAACGGGAGATCCGCGAGAAAACCCGCCGACCAGTGGCATCGTCCGCTTGCGAAAATCCGGAGCGGACCGGCTGGGGATTGAACCCAGTTCGCCTTGGTGGGAGGCGAGCAGTCTAACCGCTCAGACAGGGTCGAGGTATGTTATATGCATGCATGGCACTACATCCCCGTAAAGACAGAGGTATGTTACTACCCAGGTCACAAGCCACTGTGTTCCTACCGACGTTTGTCACCACGGGACAAACTTACATCTTCAAGGTTTAAGTGTTTTTGAATTTTCTACCGTGTGGACGACTCTCTCGAGTGACTCCGAAATATTCTAAGAAAGTGCAAACCCATACGACCACACATTTAGATACACATTACGACTTTTGGAGTGTGCAAATTCAATCACTCCTTTATCCAATAATTAATATCTGATTTTCAACAATTGGACTTTAATTATTTGTACCACCCCTACTATCAGCAAAGGAAAAATATTTCGATCGTTTATGACGCCATAGATTACATCGCAATCAAGGGCTATTGGGACTTGAAGCATACATTTCAGAGTGAAGAAATTCGAAAGCGTTGGTGCTCGACAGTTTGCCTTGCTGACTGTAAAATTACAAATGTCATGCAAAGTGAAGCAGTACTGCGAGACGATTGGTTGGCTCCACCATTCCAGGCTACCGATCAAATTAGTTTGAATTCATGGTGACTTCACTGAAAATCTACATGCTAAAGGAAAATACCCTCTCAAAACTGAATTGGCGCAGTGAATGGTGACACAGCTCCACCGCTACTATGGAAAGATTGTGGGGGTGAGAATAACTCTCCGGTGGTACTAAGAGATTTCTGAGAGCAATGTATGTACGTATGAAGTGGAAGGTCAGGGAAGGTGCATTGAAGCTGTAGATTGGGGTTTTATTTACTAGCCTACTATCAAGCTGGCTCGACACGCAATGCACTGAGCGTATCTTAGTCTCTATCCCAATGTCGCCAATCCAGGTATAGCTACGTGGAAACAGAAGCATGGCACGGAAATTGTGTTAAGGATATCAGTTAAACTTCTTACTTCCTGTTTTCCAAACTCATTTTGCGCAGAACTCCTTATATAACTAAATTGCAAAGTGATTATTTGCTATCAGTGAAGGCAATTATAATATTAATCCAACATCGAGGTCGCAATCTCTTTTGTCGATTTGAGCTCTCAAAAATAATTCCGCTGTTATCCCTAAGCTATCTACATCTAAAAACAATATTACAAGGTCAATAAAACAAAAATAAATGTATAATAAAATAAAGAGTTTAATATATCTCCATGTCACCCTAACAAAAAATAAAAAATAATAAAAATAATAAAAAAACTAAAATCAATTTATAAATAAAAAAATAAAAATCTATGGGGTCTTCTCGTCCTATAAAAAAATTTAAGCATTTTAACTTAAAATTAAATTAAATACAAATTAATACTGAGACAGACAATACTTCGTCCAAACATTCATACAAGTCCACAATTAATAAACTAATGATTATGCTACCTTTGAAAGGTCAGAAAACCGCGGCCATTAAATAAATCATTGGGCAGGTCAAATCTCATATTTAAAAAACAAGAGAAGATGTTTTTGATAAACAGGCAAATAAGTAATTTTTGCCTAATTCCTTATTAAAACTTAACATATAAATTGTGGAACCATTTATAAAAATGCTGCGTTTAACATGTGAGGATATTCACATGCCTCTAGCTGCTGTTGGTGGTCCTCCTCGTTGTCCTGGTGGTGACCAAGACAATCCTGCTCGGAGAGTTCATCGTGTCCTCCACGAGGTCTGTCTTGGACGCTCGGGCCGGCGACAACAGCACCGCCGCCGGAGGGACGGCGGGCGATGCCCCCGGAGGGACGAGGGCGACGGGCGATGTCCCCGAAGGGACGAGGACGACGGGCGATGCCTGGGGCGTCGCCAAGGAATGCTGGCGCCACATGGTCGTGAGGACGGACATGCCCGCTTGGTTCCTGCCTCTCGCCGTCTGTGTCCTGCTCATGCACCTAGGGCTGGCTGTGATCCTCGCCGTGAAAAGCGTCAAGTCCTTCCGCTTCTGGTACTGCAGAGAGGCGAGGGTGAGCTTCCGCGAGGAGTAGCAGCGGACAGCGGGCCACTCACCTGCTAGAGCACGTATTTGTATCTGCGTGTACCCATCTTGTGACAAGCTGTGCTTAACTAAGCACTGCAATCAAACATCAAGTTCCTGCCGCCATGTCTGCAGTTACTTCTAAAAATGACTGAAATTAACAAAAACGAAATTTGGGAAAGTTTGATTCACTTATCTCCCTAATATTCTGATGTTACTATGATATTTATTGACTCTGTTAAACATTCCCTTCGCATATCGCATTTTTGATACTTACTGTACGCAAATTCCTTTCACTTATTCACATGTACTTCGTAAATTTCTAATGTCTTGACGAGCAATTGTCGATCTTCTTTCTTCGTAAAATGATTCAGTTATTCAGCCTTGTGTTAGTTGTTTTGTACAGAAGGAAAAGTGTTAAATGGTTGACTCGCTACCGATACTAATTTTCTATGCGTTTCAACGTTAACCTCTATTACATCTTTAGACGACAACTTCATTAATGCTCAGATGCACTGTCGAAGCACTCACAAGTAGTAACATTCTTAACCCTCTCCACAAGGAGGCGGTTGACTACATAACTGGATATTTTAATGTATTTGGTTGGCGATAAAGCATCTGTTTAAGTTGAATAATTCTAGTCTGATACAGCTTGAAGAAGAAGACTTTTACTCCATTTTTACAGCTAAATAATACAATAAACTCCCTCAAACAATTATTAACAAACATTTAAATATGATGCTTTGCAAGCTCTGTAAACGCACTTTCTTCAAAGTAACTGTCGCGTGATTATAGCTCGAATTTTTTATTTCATGTGTTAAAAGAACAGGCGATAGTTATACCTTCGAATGATATGTTGCAGGTTATGTTTTCACTGACCGGAACAGTTTTTTTATGACTTCTTAATACTAGAAGCATGCTCTGACTAGTTACAGACTGCACTTAAAATACGCTTTAAGAAAACCATATCAACTAAACGTTTGCGTACAGTTGCTGAAAGACTGCAATGTAAAAAGTAAGATGTGTGTGTATTATATATATATATATATATATATATATATATATACATACACACATATACGTATAAGATGATTCACAGAACCCGTACCACCCCTTTTTCTCGGAAACAAGACACCGGGGGTTCGCGAAAAAATTGGGGTAACTATAACCTATATGAATCATCGATTGGTAGTAATTCCATTCCCCCAAACATACCGGGGGTAGGNAAAGACTGCAATGTAAAAAGTAAGATGTGTGTGTATTATATATATATATATATATATATATATATACATACACACACACATATACGTATAAGATGATTCACAGAACCCGTACCACCCCTTTTTCTCGGAAACAAGACACCGGGGGTTCGCGAAAAAATTGGGGTAACTATAACCTATATGAATCATCGATTGGTAGTAATTCCATTCCCCCAAACATACCGGTGGTAAGGGGTACGAGGGGTGAGCTTAGAAATTGCAAATGAGAACAGGGGTCGAATATGGTATCGGTGGGTGGATCGTCTAAAAGGAAACATTTACTGAGAGAGTAATTTTCTGACGTCCTTAGTTTACGCATAATAAAATAAATCATGGAAGCATATAGTTTGGACGTGCGTATTTTACGCACAATGAAAACGAACGAAAAATATTGTTATTCTTACTACAATAAAAAGGAAATCAACGAAACGTGCTGGTTTTCCTGGCGTGCATACCTAGTGTACATACAATCAAGAGGACGTCGGGTGTACTGTAAATACCGGTATGATGTGAGAGAACCACTGCGAAATGGGAACTGGGAACACTCATTCGCAAACATCACTCTTACTTAATAAGTGTTCGAAATTATCTCTTATTTTTTCTTGGCAATCAGAACTCGGGAAAAAACCAAGACAACAAAAGACTTACTTTCTCTCAATTTTGGCAGAAATATTTGCGCCTTAAGAGTGCTAAAAATTTTGCGACACGCCATATAAAATAGTAACTGTGACAAAACCCTCATATATATATATAAAATACGAGAGGTGCGTCCTCCCCAAAATACCAGGAGCCCATAGTTTAATGTTTACTCTCTCTGAACGTGAATAACAGAGAAACTTTTAAAGAAAATCTGATAGGACTGCTTGTATTTCACGCTGAAAGGGCAACGTTACGTGGGTGAAAATGTTGATAGCTGTANAAGAAAATCTGATAGGACTGCTTGTATTTCACGCTGAAAGGGCAACGTTACGTGGGTGAAAATGTTGATAGCTGTAACAAATGTTCAAAATGTCCACCATCAGCAGAAATACATCGTCTGCAACGATGTATAACAGAACGACAAACAGTGGCTGTGTTTCCCATGGGAGTAGATTAACAGGCGGTCAAGAAGGCGTCTTTCATGACATCCAGTGTCCGTGGCTTTGTGGCGTACACAGTGTTCTCCGGAGTTCCCCGAAGACAAAAATCTTAACGGAGGTAAATCTGGAGCTCTGTGTGGATGCTCGACACTTCCTCGTCACTTCCTCGTCACTTCTCAACAAACGTCTCATCCAGAAGCGACCATTCGTCTCGATGGCAATGTGGCGGGCACTATCCTGCCGGGAAAAGCAGCCGTCATCGTTGGTGAACAGCCAGCTCGGTGGTTTTTTTTTTGCAACATGGTTCGGTAACTTACACCTGTCACCGTTCCGTCAAAGTAGAATGGCCGCACAAGTCCTCGGGCAGACATAACACACGGCACTGTAACTCAGGAAGNGGCAGACATAACACACGGCACTGTAACTCAGGAAGATTGACTGCTTGGTGTACCACAATGTGGGGATCTTCATCTACCCGGCACACTGTTGTGGTAGTAGTTGACAGTTACGTTTAATTTAAAGTTAGCCTTTTCGGACCAAACGATCACGTCAGTAGAGTGTTTCGTTGTCGTTGCACATGCTCACAACCCACCCACAAGACTCGACGCACCTATCTGAGTCGTCTTAATTCGTAGCACGAAGAAACGTGGGAATGTAGGATCTCCACTTCAAATGCTGACGCCTGATGATTCACCCGCACTTCCTGGGGGGGAACGTGTGAATGTGCGCAACGCCGCCCTCACACTTAATTAGTTTGATCACTTTATCTTCCTGCCTTACCGTCCTTTCTTCACATCACACACAATTCCGTTCCTCTGAAACTTGTAACGCAATCGGGTTATCATCACACACGACGGCGGCCCAGTATAGAATTCTGCTCTCAATATCGTCTTTGCACCTCAATCGCGTTCTCACGTTTCTAATAACACGAAATCCAACCACGTTGCTCGGAAGGAAACGTTGTCACCTCCGCCGTTTCCTCTGAAACTGCGGTGCTGCCACTCGTGACAGCAAACGGAACTGACAACAGCAGAATGTCAACGCGAGCTTGCTCACGTCCAATGTAGTTCTTGTAGCGTCAAACACACGCAGTCTCATCAGATTGTCTATAATAGTTTCCCCTGTTATTTATGCACAAAGAGCGAAACGTTAATTAAGGAGATCCGGTATTTAATTTGTAAGATGGTAGTTATTTTGTAAATACTATTATAATTGTTTATCACTTGGATTACAGTTTGAATGGCGTCATATGTGGATTCTAAACAGCAAATGGGTTTGCTTGCCGCTTAGAGGCCCGCGTACCTCGCACTTGACATGAGTTACAAAGTGTTTGGAGGACACGTTTTTCTACGAAACTATTAAACGTGTGTTCAAATGTGCTGGTGTTACACACTTCAGACGAGGGATTTTGAGTGCTTTCTAGACGTCACGCACGTTAGAAACACCACTTCAGAGAACTTCAATATAAACAAAAACGACTTTATCAAAGCCCTGTATTTCAAAATTCATGCTTCAGATACATACAAAAATACCCAAGGGCCTTGTATTGAGTCTTCCTACACACTTTCCACCGATAAAATGATGGGGACACCGCTTGAAGTTCACCACTACACGCCAGTTCTGAGCCTTGCGCTTAGTGGCGATGGCGCACTTGACGCACATGGTAGTATAGCCCTTATCGTTACCGCGCTTCTCAGCCTCAAACCCTGAAAAGAGCTCCAGGTAGGTGGGCCAACTAATAACACCTGTAAGATCACGATCAATTAAGACTCAACAACTCCACTTTTATTTAACTCGGAAATTTGTTTCGGCAATGTAGAAATTCATGTGCACCGTTGCCAAAAACATTCATAAATATAAACTACTGACATCACTATGCAATGTCATCCATTCAAAGTGGCTGAATACGGAAATGCAAAATCGGAGAGGAGAGTTAAAAAAACTCAATACAGAAGTATTCGGTTGGTCTTTCTCGATGCAACAAACGCCCTTTTTTTTTTCGGTTCCCAACAATGGCCGCACAAGAATGCGGTGTTTCCTGGTTAACCAAAAAAAAACTCGACCGGCGCTCCGTCAAAAATTTCCAGTTGAAGAAGGGTGAAGAGCATGTCGCGCGAGAAGGACGACGAGGACGAGTCGGCGTGGTTGGACCACCTGGTGAACCTGTGGCGGCTGCGGCAGAAGGTGCGCGCCGTCGGCGAGCAGTACCACCCCTCCTCGGAGGAGCCCTTCGATGAGGTGGCGACGGCGCTGAAGAACCTCGAGGACGACATGAAGCAGGCCATCCTGGACAAGGAGGCGTACGAGTGGCGGCGCTTCAAGGACGAGCGCCCGCGTGCCAGGGGCCAGAGGATGATGTGGCAGAGGCGGCTGCTGAGGGACGCCGTGGCCGAGGAGATCGAGCTCATGGTCGAGGAGAGGGGTCACCGGGCGCTGGAGGACGTCGACAAGCTCGTCACCGTGTTGCAGCTCGACGAGGACATCGGTGAGGGCCACAGGCTCGAGATGAGGTGGACCGACCTCGCAGCAAGGGTTGGATTCGAGGCTATACGTGGAGAGAGAAGTAGAGAGATTTGGGCGGCTCTCAAGGGGGACCAGTACTAGCTATCTTGGATTTACACACATTTCGCCTTAACTTTCATTTAAGTTGGTCCAACGACATTTTTCGCACGGCAGAGCACAAATAATAGCTTTTCAAGCTTTATCAAGTTCCTGGTTTTTCAATGCCTTTATCTGGTAACAGCCTGGAAAAAGTAAGTAATTTTTCCTGTGACAGACTTACATAATTTAAACTAACCCCAGTAGTCAAGCAATACTAACTTCAGAAAATGTACAAAGGAATGTCCTGTGTCGAGTCGTTCTGTAAAATTCAATACAAAATCTACAATGCACGTTTTTTGCGAAAATTGTAAAAAAAAAAAAAACCCGAGATGGCGGGAACTGGTCCCTCCTTAACATCGAGGTCTTGAGAGCCGATGAGGGTGAAGCGAGGTGAGTATGGAGCAGCGCCGGAATGAAGGGGTGGGGAAAACGTGAGATCCCCGAGAAAACCCTGCCGACCAGCGGCATCGTCCGGCACGATTCCCACGTGCGGAAATCCGGGGGCGACCCCGCCGAGAATCAAACCGAGTTTGCCTAGGTGTGAGGAGAGTAGTCTAACCACTACACCACCGCGGCCCCCATCGAGGTTAGAACACTGATTGGTAAACATTTGCTCCGAGATGTATGTATACATCCTGTAACCAATTTGTAATGCAGTTTGATTAATTCCAAACTGATAAAAGTATATTATTCCTTTAAAAATGATTTGTCTTTTGAAAATTTAGATATAAACAAATGCGTTCATTACTGCTGACCATGTGACCTTGGCAGTTATGTTCCTTTGGGGGAGGTCAATGTTGACTGCATGCGCAGAAGACGAATAATCGGTCTGTACACCTCATCTTTAGCTTATGGTAAAAATAGTTGTAACCTATAGTCCATTCACGGTTACATAAAAATTTTCTGAATCCCTGCTCAAATTCTACTCAATGGATATTCCTCCGCCTCACGCAAATAAAGCTAAACCGAGGCCGTGTTCCAATTCGTTTCAAGTTTCNTCTACTCAATGGATATTCCTCCGCCTCACGCAAATAAAGCTAAACCGAGGCCGTGTTCCAATTCGTTTCAAGTTTAGTTTTTCGTAATTTGTATTTAGCATTTGTATTGTTCAGTCGGAACTCTGCGGCATTCAACTGTCTAGCATGCCATGCTCCTGTTATTACTGTCTAGTATGCCATGCTCCTGTTATTACTGTCTAGCATGCCATGCTCCTGTTATTACTGTCTAGCATGCCATGCTCCTGTTATTANAAAAATTTTCTGAATCCCTGCTCAAATTCTACTCAATGGATATTCCTCCGCCTCACGCAAATAAAGCTAAACCGAGGCCGTGTTCCAATTCGTTTCAAGTTTCGTTTTTCGTAATTTGTATTTAGCATTTGTATTGTTCAGTCGGAACTCTACGGCATTCAACTGTCTAGCATGCCATGCTCCTGTTATTACTGTCTAGCATGCCATGCTCCTGTTATTTGGATGTTATCATGACTCCAAAATTAAAAGTCCGCGAAGTCTTAAAATAAACAATAATTATTCCGGAAAGTTGTTTCGGGGCAATTTAAAATTAACATAATAAAACTATTGTGATATAAAATTAATCCTTAACAAAATTTATGTCACGAGAATATACACACATATTTCAAGACTATTTCAACAATACAAGTTCATTTATTCCAATAATCCTGCTTTAGTAAGTATTTTAACGTTTCAGACAGCAAAACTTATATGACGGCGATTTGGTAATTTGCATTTTGTAATTTGTCAGCTGAGAAACGGAGAAAACGAAAAACGTAAATAACAAAAATACGTCATAGATTTTGTGGACAAAACAGGTCACGTGACCATTCTATTAACAGAAAGTGCCAGTTGGAACATGGCCCTTGTCGAGAAAATGACACCAAACTGACAACGCACCGCATTCGTGCGTACTCATTGTAATAATACTTCGCATGCTTAAATATTTCTTACCAGACCTTAACAACACGCCTTTTTTATTCCCTGTGTTATTCATATTAATTATGAATGAAATATAATAATCTAGAGACAACATATAAGTAAATTTTCAGTTTAACGAAAATTAAGACACTTCTACGTTAACACAAGTATAAAACGCTTGTTATACTTGACGTATTTAAGGAACAAGCAAACACATCATACGTGGGGTGATTTTTCAAAGGTTTCATTCAACAAATGTGAAGGATTCGTAAACGGACTATACAATTGCCAACGCAGTGTCTCAGTGGTTCCAGGTGTAGCAAATAAGAACTTTACCCCCCCCCCCTTTTCGGCATTGGACCAAATAATGTAGTGAAATCATCTCTTCCAATGGGCTTGATGTGAAACGTTTATATGTGCCTGTGAGTAAGTTAATATTTTATTGGCGACTGTAGTTTGCTTATGCCACGTCTTTTAATTGTTCTTGCCCATTCAGGACTCACCACCTGTACCGATAGGTGTAGGTTATTGGTCCTTTTTGCTGTAGGGTGTGGCTATCTTCACGTGTACCTATATCACTGCCCATACTTGTGGCTAATATTTATAAGTTCGTCATGCTCAGTAACGTGTCTTTATACACTGAAGAGCCAAATAAACTGGTAAACATGCATAATACCATGTAGGGCCCCCGCGAGCACACAGAGGTGCCGCAAGACGACGTGGCATGGACTCGACTAATGTCTGAAGGTATGCAGGAGGTATTGAAATATGCGCCAATTTGAGAAAGGGTTGCAGGTCTGTCACGTTTAATGATTCTCGTCAGTCGTAGTTTGTCCCGTTCGTTCAAGATCTTTTTCCGGCCGCANGGTCTGTCACGTTTAATGATTCTCGTCAGTCGTAGTTTGTCCCGTTCGTTCAAGATCTTTTTCCGGCCGCAGCGATGTCGAAGACTTGATGTTTTACCGGATTCCCGATATTCACGGTACACTCGTGAAATGGTCGTACGCGAACAACCAAATGTTATCACTACCTCGGAGATGCCATGTCCCATCTCTCGTGCGCCGACTATAACACCACGTTCAAACTCACTTAAATCTTGATAACCTGCCATTTTAGCCGCAGTAACCAATCTAGCAACTTTGCCGGACGCTTGTTGTCTTATATACGCGCTGCCGACCGCATCGCGTTACGCTGATAGGCTCCATACCACTGTTATTTGCATACGCTCTCCTATAACTGTTTTTTTTTTGACTCTCCACTGTAGTTGGGCGGTTTCATGGCAGCCGGACGATAGCTTTTTAAGGGCGAAATTTTGAACTCGTGCTTCTGGCTTACCAAACTAAATAATTTAATTTAAAAGGCAGGTGCATATTGTTTTAAAAGCGAGCTTATATTAACAAATCGTTGCTTGGCCGTATACGGGTATCGTGTTGAATGGTTTTGTTATTACAACCTATAAGCCGCGGGCTTTGCGTTTGGCCATGTTTACAGGAACCAGCTTCATAATGTACGGTACAGGCGAAAAATATTTTTTCCATTTATTTACGTCTACAATTACGTACAGCTGGATTAGCTTCTGTAGCGTGCTCGTGTTCCAGGAGCGGCGTGCTGCATCTGCGGGCGAGTGCCGCCGAGGAGAGACCTGAGGCTCCTGTGCACGTGCGCGAAGGTCAACGTCCACAAGTCCTGCCTCGCTGACAGGCTGAGGGTCAGGTGCGCGACGACTTGCGAGCTGTGCGGCCGAGAGTACGACGTCGAGAAGAGGCCGCACTACAGCGTGCTGCGGGGTCTCTGGATATGGTTCTTCGCCAGGGCCAGCAAGATTGAGGTAGGTCAGCTCTTTCCAGGCGCAAACGAACACCGTTGCATGCGGCCGGGCGACCTTTGTGCCCTTCCCCCTCCCCCCTCCCCACCAGGCGCGCGTTGTTGTCACGGCAACCAAGGAGAAGGGAAGGCAGAGTTACAAACGGGCCCGGGTAAAACTAACGCTTGNCGTTGTTGTCACGGTAACCAAGGAGAAGGGAAGGCAGAGTTACAAACGGGCCCGGGTAAAACTAACGCTTGCCGCGATAAGGCAATAGGAACTGACGTCGTCGTTGCGCGAATTTTCTGGTCGTCGTCCCTCTCGGCGTGACTCGAAGTGCGAAGAACTTTCTGGGCCAGGCCGGTTCAGCTATACGAGCCGAACCTTGCACGGCCATCAGTGCCAGGTGTGCGTGGTACCGTCGGAACGAAGGCGACGACGCAGTGACGAGAGATTATATGTAGTCTGCCTGCATCGGGAGTAAGTAGAGAGAGAGTAGCCGGCTGGACTGTGGGAAAGTCTGACTGGATGCATGAGTGACGGATATTTGGAATAATGTTAAAGCACGACAATGTACATTTCGATCGTTTGTAAGTGAGGACCAAGTCATCGTAGCGAGAACAAAGACAGTGATGGAGACTTTAGTTATAATTGACATTGGCATTTGGTAAATAGTGCGGTCACTTACGGGAATAATAAGTTTTAATAGTAGAGATAAGCTGTTTAATGTTGTAAAAAAATGGCTGTGTGTCCCATGCGACTTGTAACCATGTATAATTTCAGCATGTTCAACACTGCGCGCGTTACCAAGCGGGCAGTCATTTCTTTACACTCCCTCGCTTTTTTAAATTTCATTCACGCATGTAAAAATTAAAATCTATACGTGGTTCACGCCTGAGGCAGTGTCACCGGTGCTAATAGCAACCGTGAGACAGACACCTGTAGCTCCAGCCAGTCCGAAGAATAGATGAGATGAGAAGGGGGTGGAGACGATATGGAATGAAGACAAGGAAGGAAACGGGAGAACCCCGAGAAAACCCATCTACGCCACGGCAGTGTCCACTACTCTCCGTACGAAAACGTCCCACCCACTGGGATCAAACCGTTGATTTCAGAGGTTGGAGGCCATGGTGACTTAGCTGAGCAAACCGTGGATCCTCATATATTCACATAATAAAATTTACTCTGCGGACTGTTAAGCACAGAGCGTAATGTGAAAAATCTGCCCCTCAAAAGGGGCCGCGGTGGTATAGTGGTCAGACTACTCGCCTCTCACCAAAGCGAACTGGGCGGGGTCGCTCTCGAATATTCGCACGTGGGAATCGTGCCAGACGATGCCACTGGTCGGCGGGTTTTGTCAGGGATCTCCGGTTTCTTCCTTCCTTTGCATTACAGCGCCGCTCCATTCTCACCTAGCTACACCCTTATCGTCTCTCAGGACCCCGATATTAAGAGTAGTCCAAATATCTAAATTCCACTGCCTCTCAAAAAAAAGTCACAGAGATGAAAAACAATGCTCGATCACAAAAATATAAGAATGAGCTCGATAATTCGATATACACTATTTATTCTGTTCGCTGCTGTGATTGGTGGACACTGGACGTGGATATGGTCGCACCCTTGAACCTTGAACATAAAGGACCATTAACAACACTCCTTATGAGCTCTCCAAAGACAAGTGGACAAAAGACATGGTAAAAGCAACCAGCTACAGGCCAATTAAATTTTTAGCTCGTCGCAGACACATACGGATATTTTTAATCTACATTCTAAATTCGAAACAGTGGAAAATGACTGACTCGCAGCGAAATTAAACTACTCAAATCAGTGAAAATGGCTCCGCTTAGAATCGAAGGAAAACCACTAGTTACTCCAGTAAAACAGTTTCACTGTTTGAATAAGTAACAGCCAACTTCGTGCAGCGAATTAAATATTGTTTTAATTGAATTTAGCTAAATCATTACGAGAAAAAAACATATTTCAAATAGCCATTGTGCAATTTAACGGTAATTTAAACAAGAGTAAAAATTATTCGCGGTGTCCATGATTTGAAACGCAGTGTGTCCTGCTTCTAGGCCATCATTTTACCAATCACGCTACCATGGCAATGTTGACCATATAGGGAAACTATATTTTGTATTATACAATTATCTCGAAAATATGTAGCTTTAAATTGTATGTCCTTTTTTTTTTTCTATTATAGTTGTTTAATTGGTAGCATTAGGATTGTTTCGTATGAACACGTTCACTTCGCAACATTTATTGCAGTTTAAACCTTCAAACCAAGTGCTATGATGATAACGCGAAAACGATATTAAAGACGTAAAGACGAAATTTAAGACTAAATGTTCTGGTTGCCTCGTAGAATGGTGTTATAAAAGACGAAACTCACATTAAAAACATATAATGTGGGTTTAATTAGTTTGTGTGTTATTTTATTTGACACACCTTGTTCAACTGATCCACCAGTCAAAAAACAAATCACTGAAAAACAGCGAATGAAATAGTTGGAAGGTCAGTGGAAAAGTGACTGAATTAACAAATGAAGGAAAACTGGCATCTTTTCAATAATTCTTCAGTTAAATAGAATGAATGAAGTGGCTCTTGAGTAAGCCAGGTGTTGTTAACTGATTTTAACAGTGAACTTCTCACTGATTTAGATTTAGAGTATACCAGGTTGAAAGCGATAATTTCGCTACGTTATTTAGCAAGGTGCTAACCATTGCAAAAAACAAATTATTGTCGGGATTGTAAAAGTGTCAGCATAATGTTCGGTCTTACGTGGGGACCAACAAGAAAGTGTGTTGGCAGTACCTGTTAATGAGACTGCATAATATAGTCCGAAGAACGAACGACGTCCCCCCCTCCCCCTTCCTGAGGAACTAACATCGGACGTTGTTTTTTTTTTTGTTTACTGGGCGGATCACTAAATCGACTTCATGTCCAACGTACCATATCGTTACAATTCCTCGACGTCAGCGGGCTACAATTTACAATCACCTCAAAGAAATTAATGTAAGCAAATACCTCAAATCAGTCCCAAAAAACCTATTGACAGTTACAATGTTTACGATAAAGTCCGTATCACATGTTCATACAGTCCCGCCTTAGTTCAGTTCAAATTCCACTAGTCAGAAATGTTCTAGAGATCCCCGAGCGCCCTCCCTCACCCATGCAGACTTTGCGCTCTACCCGTCGGGTATCACGCTCAATCGTCCGTTAACACCACAAACACCTCGTATACTGTCGTCTCGTACCCTCCACCATCGTCCGTGTTCTTCGCCAATTCCAAACTTCGCCTGAATACCGCACTTCAGCCAGATAGCTACTACAATGACTCCCGATTCTCCGGTCGCGGCGGTATTTATAGTATCGGGCCAAAGCCCAGAACTTCTCCAAAAGGCCGCGTTGCGCCAAGGGACAACATTACCAGAAAATTCTTGTTCGTCCTCTCAAGTCGGTGACTCTGGCAAGGGGGGGGAGGAGGGGCTGTGACGCCAGCCAGGTTGGCTACCAATCATTCCCCCGGCCGCCAGGCGACGGAGCAGAGTGAGCAGTCTGCCTGAGGGAAGGGAGGGTCGAGGCGGGCCACCCCCCCCCTTCAGCCCCGGACTGCGCATAACCAGATAGCACGGAGCCCGCGTCCAGTGCTGTAGTTGGCGCGTAACAATATACGGAACCCACATTAACCCCATTTACTTCAAGGCTAATTTCGTTGATTCTAGCAATAAAATAAATAAAAATTTAGTGCTTATATTTTGGTAGTCGCCCTTATTTGCTCTATAATTTTTCTAACTATGCTCTCTAATTTTTTTTAACTAAACTCTCTAATTTTTTTTACTATGCTCTCTAATTTTTTTAACTATGCTGTCTAATTTTTTTTAACTAAGCTCTCTAATTTTTTTTAACTATGCTCTCTAATTTTTTTAACTATGCTGTCTAATTTTTTTTAACTAAGCTCTCTAATTTTTTTTAACTATACTCTCTAATTTTTTTTAACTAAGCTCTCTAATTTTTTTAACTATGCTCTCTAAATTTTTTTAACTGTGCTGTCTAAATTTTTTTAATGAGAGCAAATAGCACGTATAAGTAATATCTGCAAGATTAACAGTGTTTTGTAGAAGTATAAAAAATGACGTTTCTGAGGACCAGCATTTATAACGTGTCCTCAGATGCTGCTGCTGATCTTCCTCGCGGAACTGGTGGTGACGACAGCAAACCTCCTGCGCGAGTACATAGTGACCTCCACGAGAAGCCCACAGGTGTCCCCGACGAAGAGAAGCTTCCAGTTGAAGTTCGGCGACCGCTGGAGGACCGCCAAGGAGCACGTGCTCGTGGTGGTCAAGCTACCCGAGTGGTTCCTGCCGCTCGTCGTCTTCGTGTTAGCGTTGAACGCCGGGCTGGTCGTGGTGCTCTCTGTCAGCAACGTCAAGTCCTTCAGGTCCTGGTACTGCAAGGCCGCCCAAGTCGTCCTCCGCAAAGACGCAGAACTAGAAGCTGCTACAATTCCCTTATAGTGTCGCTTGTTGAAAACATATCCTCGGTGACAGTCTACGTGTACTGGGTTTGGTGATTTAAACCTTATTATTTATCATGTTATATCTATTTTTTATAAAGTTCGTCGCATCGCTTTGAAACAATGATTACGTCAGGCAATTAACACAAAAATATACTTCGATAGAAGCTTTATGCATTGTTGAATATAACACGCTTGAAAGTACATATTAAAGTGAAAATCAAAGTGTCCTGCAACATTCATGTTATGGGGTTACGTTAAGCCACTGTCTCTAAAAATCAAAGAGTAATCATTTCAAAGTTTACTACCTTTTTCGTGAGAAATAACACCATATACAATATACGGAAATACTACACTTCATCAAAATTGGTTTAAAAAAAAGCTATTTTTCGAAGGCTGTAACTGATTTGGCAATACAGACTACAGACAAAATTAAAATTTTTGCAGCATGTGGTAGATATTTTAATTTAGTTTAAGGAAATAACTACTAGATATTATTTTATATAAATCAGGACTGCGAAAATATGTTTCACTCAAACATATAACATTGAGCCATTAATGAGGGCTTCTGTGAGGTTTCTCAAAACTGCCACGTTGTAACATGCCTCCAAGGATTACATGGCTTCATAATTTCAAATTACTTTGCAAGGCTTTGGAACACACCACGTAGAACAACTTCTGACAAGTTAAAGCATAATAAAACAATTATTAAAAATTGTGGAATTTTTTTTTTTTGCGGGATGACGACTTGATCCGGCCTACTGAGCGATGTGTAGACACGGGCGTTACAGTACTCTGATGTCCTCGGCATTGGTGAATATTCTGATACCGACGAACTCGCTCCTCAGATTGCGACTTAGAAATATCAGGAATATCATAATATCTTCTGTACGACACTGTCGGTGACTATTATGTAGGCGGGAAAGTCGCCTGTATTAGACCGTCGCCTAAATTCGACCACAGCTGTATCTCGCGAGTTTGTGGAAAGAAGTGGCATCTGCCGGCAGAACTGTGAACCACTAGCTCAAGCAACGCCACTGTCCCATTGTGAGCAGTGAAATGGAAGTGGTTTGAGACGTGTGGTCAGAAATGTGTTTTCGGTAACTTTAATGTTATATTTTGCATGTGGCTGTAAGCGAAAACTACTATTTCTGGTTAAGTTATATATGTGATTGGTATACATATATATACATATATATATATATATATATATATATATATATATATATATAAAGAGCATACATTCACGTTTCCTTTAAATATGTGTATAACAAATGAACATTGTTTCTACAGTTTGTATTCAGCGAACCAACCTTTAAACATGGCGGAGTGTCCTAACTTGAACCACTTCTAGTTGCCTCAATTGGACTGGTCCAATTACGGAAACTCATCGTGCAATTTTTCTTTTTCTTTAACGCAGATTTTGTTTTAAAGACTAATTGGTGTCAAGGAGGAGTTGAGGATCAGTATATTACTACAAATAGGCCTGGATCTTTATATTAACAACTTATTTATATTTCAGTAAGTTTTCATTATTTTCAGTCAGAATGCTATGTGAAATGGATATTACTTATAACATAGGGGCGTTTCTTTGTCTCAGGATGACTTCACTTGGAAAATATGCAATATGAGTTAAGATGAGTTGAGGATGGCAGTTTATGCACATCTAAATGGTGATCGTGGTTTGAATTAACGTGCTCGGATGTACAATGCTCCTTAGGCTACTCTAAAACGACGTGCAGAAAACCAAAATAAATTTTCTAATGGGAAAAATAAAGCAACTAGGAAGGTTAACAGTTTTCTCAGAAGAAATAAAGAACCAACTTGCACAACATATCTTGAGATTTGAAGACATGATGTTTGGATTAACTATCACAGATATTAAGAAACTTGCTTATGATCTTGCAGAAAGAAAACAGCATATAACACAACTTCAACAACACTACGAAAATGGCAGGTAAGAAGTGATTCCATGCCTTCATGAAACGGCATCCGGTATTGTCGTTACGGTGGCCAGGACCTACATCGATAGCACGAGCGAATGGGTTTCAGTAGAGAGCGTGTAGATGCATTTTTTTTTTGACATTTTAGAATGAATTTGCTATGCTAATGACTTGGAAGCTACACAAATTTATGACGTACATGAGAGCGGATTCTCTACAGCACAGAAAAAAATCGCAAAAAATTGTTGGACCTAAAGGAAGAAGATAGATCGGCGCAATTTTAAGTGGCGAGCGAGGAGTCAACAATACAATGGTTTGTCGTGTCAGTGCTGCTTGACGCTGAATTCCACAAACGTCGATTCTCAAAAGACTGAGGATGACAAACCAATTAGGTCTAGAGGCACCGCCAGGAAGTCTTATTGGAATATCTGTTTCAGGATACATTAACTCCGAACTTTTCTGTAAGTGGCTAAAGCACTTCGTCAAGAAAGCCCATTCGACCAGTGGCGACAAAGTGTTACCACTGCTCGGTGGACATAGTACGCACAGCAAGAACTTGGAAGCCTCACTACTCGCTCGAGACAATGGTGTCATTCTTCTGCAACCTCCATCACGCGCTACGCATAAAATGCAACCACTTGATGTAGCCTTCTTCAAACCACTTGAGACCTACTGTCATCAAGCTGTGTACAAGTGGTTGAGAACACATCCTGAGCTCACTGTCACCATGTTCGTATGTGCACATGAGCGAGCTGCTGTCATTTCAACAGCTGCTGATGGTTTGAAGAAATCGGGAGTGTGGCCGGTCGACCGTGCAGTTTTCACTGACAAGAATTTTGCTGCTTCTGATATTTTTAATAAAAACATTAAGGCAGAAAATGATCCAGCCACTTATTCACCAACAGAGGTCATTACTCTCGTAGCATATGCAATTGAACTCGTACCTTTCAACACGGCCCCAGAGAAAAGAGTGGTTTTGAAAGTTACACTGGGGGAAATATCGCCTGACCCATCTGTCCAAACCTAGAAAACTGAAGAGAAGAAGAGCAGGAGATGCAACTGAACTAACATCCAGCCCATACAAGAATAGCCTCATCAGTGAAAAAAGTAACGGAAATACGTGCGTCCATTGAACTGAGTGGGTGCTTCTAAACACCAAAAGGAAAAAAAAAACTATCTTAGATGAAAGTAGATGGTTCTGCAGTTTGTGTGAAAAGGAAAGTATTGAAGATATGATACAGTGCATGAAGTGCTCTTGGGTGCATTAAATGCGCAGATGTTAATAAGGGCGTGAAAAAGTATTTCTGTGGAGAGTGTGATATCAAAAAATAATTTAGTGCACTGTAGTCTCTCCTAAATACAGTGATTTATTCCTGTACTTGTATGTATATTTTTATAACTCTGGTATCATATTATGTTACCGAAATACACACTGCTTATAATGCACATATGTTACTATACGTAAATTTATTTATAAGTACACGAAAAAGAGAATTTTGAAAACTGGTCCAATATAGGCAACTTTCCGCAATGGTCTCGTCAAACACTGTTCCGATGTGTGTTGTTACGTAGCCGTGGATTTTGAGTAACTTACGAGAGCGACGTATGTCGTATTTCTAAATGATACTGAAAAACGAGTATAGAACAGGCTTATTGATGAGGCGACTTGGGAAGTACCATCGAAGATTGCGAGTGGAGAGATAAGGGCGCCTCTTAACATGCAGGTCTTCTAGAGCCGATGAGGGCGAAGTGACATGAGTAAGGAGCAGTGACGGAATGCAAGGGCGGGGGAAACTGGAGATTCCCGAGAAAACCCGCCGACCAGCGGCATCGCCCGANTAGTTAGGAGGCACTCAGCGGGGCGGCACTTTGAAAGCAATGAGAGTCGAGTGTCTGGGAATGTTCCAGCGGTCGGACGAGGGGAGGTGGGGTAGGGGGGCGAGGCGAGTGTTTTACCGTGCTGCGTGTGGTGGGAGTCTCTAGACGCCACTTCCTCTTCCTGTGCCTGCGGGGGCGACCGCCGCTGGTGGCGCCCCGAACCTCAAACATCGACACCACCCCCTCTAAGACACCGGCAGACAGGTGAACTTGAACGCTTTCACATGTACAAATGGATTGTATTTTACGAAATAAACCCGCTTTAAAAATGTGGCAGCAAGCAGATGTTATGTCTCGAGTACTGAAAAAAAAACAGCTGTGTCGTCCACAAATCTCTAAATAGTATAAAACAAAGTCGCTTATCCACGTCTGTCTGTGTATTCGCTTAGTACTTCTAAACTACTTGATAGATTATGATGAGGTTTTCAAAATCATTTAGATAACTTCTTAGGAAAGGTTTTGGTTTATATACATTTATATTTACTCTAAGTATATTAGAGAAATGCTGAACAGTTTGTTTTCAAGTCGTAAAAAACCACTTTTAGGGCGCTTACATGGCTTGCGCTGACTAACCCATAAGAGATACATCAAATTAATGTACTACAGAATTGTAACCCTCAAAAAGGTCTACAGAAAAGTCCGCGATAGCATATGTTTATCTTTTAAGGATGACCCACAGTAACCATTTTTGTCTTTCAAAGTATCGCTGTAGAAACTAAATTGTTACCGGGCGAAGCCGGACCGGTTCGATAGTATTAGATACTGTAATATATTCACCCTGCAAATTTTTTTGTGGTCATAAAAATACAAAATTGTTTAGATGCCACCACTAAACGTTTGTGGCCCCTAAAAGTTTATCTTGTGGCGGTTACAAAAATTTTTATTTTCACAAAAAAAAAAGTGTGAATACCAACAACGCACTTTGTGGCCACAACAAAGCATTTTTTTATCAGCGAGGGTACTGCCTTTACACATCGCTGGAGTAACGGAATTTTCCACTCCCGTAATTATGACTTGATAAACGCTTACCCCGCAAATACACACAGTGGGAACTTGTTGGAAGCTCGCGTATTCCTAAGCTACAGTTAATAACTTAACTTCAACCCAGCTCATCCTAAACTGCATTTCGTCATCACATCTGTCTTCAACACCGACATATACATGTTTTCTGCTTTAATGCAGCGGGTTTGTGACCAGATCGTCTCCTCCTGTGCCTGGGTCCCGTAGGAATAACAGGAGACAACTTTCTGAGCGATATATTATAGAAGAGTGCACCTCTTTCTTACATTCTGGCTGTTCTTAAAGCCACACAGGCTGTNAGGTCTTTCTTACATTCTGGCTGTTCTTAGGGCCACACATGCTGTTTATTCTGTCACATCAGTCCTTCGACGTGTGTGCACTCTTCGCCAGTCTTAAATTCTCCTAGGCTTTTTGAGCTTGGTCAGAGCTCTAATTGACAGCAGTTGAATGCTGCCAATAGAAAGAGATCACGCCCTTTCCAATCGCAAATGGGTGGATGTTCTCCATCCGAGGGTGGTTCCACCTCACCTGTCAACAGCAGAGTACGGAGTTGAATCCGTGTGTGACCACATATTATGTAGTACGCCAAATGAATGCTTTTGCATTGAATGTTGTCTTCCGCCAGCTACAACCCTACTCTGTGCCTTATTAGGCACTTCATCCAGCATCTTACTTACTTCTCTCTAAGCNTCCTCCTGTGCCTGGGTCCCGTAGGAATAACAGGAGACAACTTTCTGAGCGATATATTATAGAAGAGTGCACCTCTTTCTTACATTCTGGCTGTTCTTAAAGCCACACAGGCTGTTTATTCTGTCACATCAGTCCTTTGATGTGTGTGCACTCTTCGCCAGTCTTAAATTCTCCTAGGCTTTTTGAGCTTGGTCAGAGCTCTAATTGACAGCAGTTGAATGCTGCCAATAGAAAGAGATCACGCCCTTTCCAATCGCAAATGGGTGGATGTTCTCCATCCGAGGGTGGTACCACCTCACCTGTCAACAGCAGAGTACGGAGTTGAATCCGTGTGTGACCACATATTATGTAGTACGCCAAATGAATGCTTTTGCATTGCATGTTAAGTCTTCCGCCAGCTACAACCCTACTCTGTGCCTTATTAGGCACTTCATCCAGCATCTTACTTACTTCTCTCTAAGCCTGAATTATTGAAAACGGCACTAAATCAGTGAAACCAGTCGGAGGCATTCCACCAGAATATTTATTTAGGTTGCCCAATCCAAGCGAGGTGGCGCAATGGTCGCGCACTGTACTCGCATTGCTGCGTATCTGTAGGTGCACGCTCTCTGTGTCTGGACGTGTGCTTGCCCTAGCTTCACGGAAAAAGACGTCACAGCCTGCGTAATTAAAATTTCGGAATTTTTTTCTTTGGAATGCATCTGGAAATATAGTGCTCGTGATGTCACAAATCAGTAACTTTAAGTAGAGGGAGACTAAGAAAAATACTTAAAACGTTGCCATTCAACTGAACATCAAAGAAAGAATACAGTCAATTAACGGTTACTTCCAGATTTTCGAAAGCCCTGCTGAAGATGTACTTTCAGGATATTCCGCCGCCTCATGTAAACAGAGATTTTATACAAGGATGTAGTACTTGCAAGAGATGTCATAAGTTGAACGATTTTTCGTATAAATATAAAATAATGAAATTTTNATACAAGGATGTAGTACTTGCAAGAGATGTCATAAGTTGAACGATTTTTCGTATAAATATAAAATAATGAAATTTTTTTGTGAGCAGCGCTCTCAAGGTTAACGGTGTGGGGTTTGTTATTTTAGAGTATTTAATTGCCAAGAGCTGCTCCAGTTTGCAGACTTCATAAGGATTATATCTTCCATAATATAACATATTTTTTGTTGCATAGTTTATTTTGACAGAGCAATTAGTAAAAAAAAATCATTAACGTATCAGAAACATTGATGACGAAAATGTACCGCCACGGGAAATTCAATTACGCAAGCATTTAATTAAAAACTTAAAACAATAAGTTATTAAAAATATTGCGCTAATTTTTAAAATAGCGTGTACACGCAATAAAGGCNAATTAAAAACTTAAAACAATAAGGTATTAAAAATATTGCGCTAATTTTTAAAATAGCGTGTACACGCAATAAAGGTATTAAAAAATCATACTATAGTTTTACCTGTGTTTGGTACCTGTAACAGAAATCCTTAATTCAAACTTTTTCACTTATTTAATGGTACTTAGTTAGTCTTATTTCTAAGTCACAAAAAATTAAAATTACGACTTTGGAAGGTTTTTTTTTTTTTAAATCTTAACAGCGTAAATCTCTTAGGTTATGAAAATTTAGTAACTTCTAGTGTGTCAGATTTAAACACACACACTTATTAGCAGCAATAAAATAAAACGCTGAACGTTTTCCAGTGTTTTCAGTTAGTTATTTCGACATCACAGTGAAATTTTCATGTTATGGAAACCGTTATTATATCTAAATAATGAGNAATTAAAAACTTAAAACAATAAGTTATTAAAAATATTGCGCTAATTTTTAAAATAGCGTGTACACGCAATAAAGGCATTAAAAAATCATACTATAGTTTTACCTGTGTTTGGTACCTGTAACAGAAATCCTGAATTCAACCTTTTTCACTTATTTAATGGTACTTAGTTAGTCTTATTTCTAAGTCACAAAAAATTAAAATTACGACTTTGGAAGGTTTTTTTTTTTTTAAAATCTTAACAGCGTAAATCTCTTAGGTTATGAAAATTTTGTAACTTCTAGTGTGTCAGTTTTAAACACACACACTTATTAGCAGCAATAAAATAAAACGCTGAACGTTTTCCATTGTTTTCAGTTAGTTATTTCGACATCACAGTGAAATTTTCATGTTATGGAAACCGTTATTATATCTAAATAATGAGTGTTAATTTCGCCCAATAAACTAACACGACTACGCTATGAGGCCCACTCCTTCTTTCGGCTTTACCGAAATAAGATACTTCACATTTAAATAAGATATCATCAGTTACTTCAAGAAATATTTAAAATCACGTATAAAAATGGTTTATGGAACTTTTTAAATTGCTTAAAGTAAGGAAATTTTTGCATATTTTTAATTTGTAGCAGTTTGCCATTTTGTAAATGAATTAAGACATTACCTTTCGGTCACTATTGTTAAATTTCTTGCTATGGTTTTCATTCATTTTATTTTTACTCTTTCGCAGTTTACTGCTAGTGTGTAATGCATCCATCAGTGTCTCGCCTGAGGAAAAGTACATATTCCGGCCACTGAAACTTCGTGAAGTCTTGTGCTTACGTTATCTGTNCCACTGAAACTTCGTGAAGTCTTGTGCTTACGTTATCTGTATTGAGTATTTGTTATTGTCCTGTTGTGTCTTCTGGTCAAGTCATGCTCCATTACATGTACTCAGTTTTTGTTGTTATTGTCTTATTGGGTCATTCGACATTAATTTTTAGTTTGTTGGTTTTCAATTTCTCTGCGTGTTCTTTTTGTCGTGTTCACTCATATTTTGATATTTTCCATAAATCTCGACATGGAAATCATTTTTCCACATTTATGTTCGTTGTAGTGGCATAGTAANATATTTTGATATTTTCCATAAATCTCGACATGGAAATCATTTTTCCACATTTATGTTCGTTGTAGTGGCATAGTAATATATATTGTTTCTATGAGTTTTCATTTTCATTGTCGCATTGTGTCATCACACAATTTTTTTACTCGATTCATTATTGCAGTTTGTCGTGTTCATTGCGGTTGTTCACAAATTTTCTTGCTCAGATTGTTGCCTATCACTCGTTTGCTTCATGTTCTATTGACTGCTAGGGTTTATTACATTTACTTATTTTTTGTTGCTCATTTTCTGGAATACGTCTGGTTTTCTGTTTTGTTGTTTTGTTCTGAGGCTTATTTTCGACAATGGGTACAGTTCATTTAAATTCTCGAGGAAAATCTACGTGTAAGTAATGTCTGCAAGTTGCATGGTATTCCGTACAATTAGGCCTAAATAATAATACATTTTTTAGCTGACAGCGCCCTTAAGAGGAGTATCTACTGAAACATTTTCTATGAAATAGTTGTTCGCTAGAATACGCATATCTCGGTAAATAAATCTTCTGGAAATATGACTTTTGCCATGAAACGTAAAAAGTAATTATCTATGCTTCTTTTTGTTTTACTTTTATCATATTGAGTGTATTTGCGGAGGAAAAAATTTGTGAAAATGGTTAAACATAGCAATTTTTTATAGCTTATCTTTGTAGCTTCCTTAAGAGACAAGAGAAAAAAACNTTTGTGAAAATGGTTAAACATAGCAATTTTTTATAGCTTATCTTTGTAGCTTCCTTAAGAGACAAGAGAAAAAAACGACGACTAAGGCGAAGTTAAATCGGCGGGCTTTCATCGCGTGTAATAAAGTCCCACTGCTACAGGTATNAAAAAAACGACGACTAAGGCGAAGTTAAATCGGCGGGCTTTCATCGCGTGTAATAAAGTCCCACTGCTACAGGTATAACTTGCAGAGTACAGGAGCACGACGGGAACACTGCACGCCTTGCGCGTAAGGGTGACGAGGCGCTAGCGGTGCGGGTTAGCGTCGCCCGTATCGCTCCCTTGCTTCTTGAACGCTGCTTCAGGTGTGATGTCGTCGGCAATGCGGGATGATCGGATATCAGCCGGCGTGCCAGCCGTATTTGGCCGGGAGAGAGGAAGGGTGGTGTGGAAGGGTGGAGAGGGCTAGGTTTCTGCTGTGTCTAGCGCCGGAGACAGACGGGGCTGAGTGAAGCGGCGCCTGTTAAACAACCCCTCGCTTCCTGCTCCGCCCCCCGACCGGCGCGTCGAACCCCTTGAAGACACATTAGCACCGCGCTGGCGGCTGCCCGCCCCAGGTACGAGCTGAGCTACCTGCTGTCTCCGTGGTTTCCCGTCGCCGCCTCACAACGCTACACAGGATCTACTGGGGATCCGGATTCANACTATGCCGGTTTTTTCCCTTTCTCTTCTAACTATAGTTTAGTTATAAGTACACTTAGGGAGGTTGTCATGGCCACCATCTGGCCATGGCAGCCCAATCCCTCTTTGCCGTGATGCATGTCTCCTGGCATGATACTCCCTTCCTTGTAGGCGTATAGGGCTTAGCCCTGAGACGCACTTAACTCCCGTCCCTACCGCGGGCTCACATAACACTTAGTTTTAGAGTAGTTAGTTAAAAAAAAAATCACATCGCTACAGCAAGCTGCTCACGCCCGCTATAAAACGCACGGACACGCAAGAACACGGGGCCCGGGACACGCCAACGGGACGAGCGAGCGACTCGGCATTCATTTTTAACTATTATAAAATACGATTTTTTTTTTCGTGGCCAGCCAAAAGCCAGACACGCAACCTCTTTTATTTTTTCACACCCGCGCCTATGCCCTTTCTGGGTAACGCAAGGGTATAAGTACTTCCTTTAACTTATCATTGTGTTTTCTCTGGCTCTCTCGGGCCACGTAACTTTAACTTTTTGTTTATATTACTTTACACACCGCCATCCTTTGATTTATTATTGTTGTGTATGATTACGAACTATATATTATTTTACTGCCAAGCTGCTCGGAGGGTGAGTGTTGATGCTGCCATCCACCCCTGACTCTCCGAGCAATCTTCATTCTAACGTATGTATTCCTACTGTACGTTTCTAAGCCATTGTACGGTGGCTCTACAGTATATTAAAAATATGTCCATCCCTCCGTTAGGCAGCAGCCAGGAGGGGGGGGGGGGCTTTCGACCCCTTTTCCATCCCCCACCCCCACATATACCATCCTTCAGTCTGAATTCTCGTCATTCAATTCTCATGTTCCATTGCCAAGTCCAGTCTCTATTATCCTGGTTCCTTGCTTGCGTTGTTCATATTTCTTGTACGTTGCCAGGTCTGCATTATAACTTATTCAGAGTGGGGGCAAAGCCCCCCCCCCCCAAACTCATCAGTTGCCTTCTGACGAATCCTTTGAAAGTTCTACCTATTTGCACTGAGATTACCCAGACTGTGTACTGTAGTGGGTCTGCTTCCACTACAAAATTTATATCGCGGTTTTACATTTATCCACTTTAGTTGAACAGGTCCGCGTCCAGCATCGAAGTTTTTATATTGGTTTTCTTTGTGAGTATTAAAGTGTGGTATAATTTTCAGGAAGGAGTATCTTCAATTTCTTGTGGACTATATAGCATCCACAGATCAAACTCTTCTAACCTTGTAGAGATTTACCTTGCATATTCCTCTATTACTTATGTACAATACGAATGAGTGAGTGAAGAGATTTGGGCGGCTCTTTACATAGAGGTCTTGAGAGCTGACGAGGGTGAAGTGAGGTGAGGATGGAGCAGCGCTGGAATGAAAGGTCGGGGGTAACGGGAGATCCCCGAGAAAACCCGCCGACCAGCGGCATCGCTCGGCACCATGCCCACTTGCGGGAATCCGGGAGAGTGAACCGGCTGGGGATTGAGCCTGGTCTGCCTTGGCGGGAGCCGAGCAGTCTAACCACTCGGCAACCGTGGGCCCCCGCACACTATTGGTTTGTCGGNAGCCGAGCAGTCTAACCACTCGGCAACCGTGGCCCCCCGCACACTATTGGTTTGTCGGCGTGGCGTGCTACTTCTGCTCTCTGAGAGCGAGTGATGTTTCTCACGAGCAGCGTAGTAGCAGAGAAAGCAGCTGCTCTTGGCGGGTCGATGCAAACACGCAGCAGAAAACTAGCCTGTCGGAAATAAATATTATATATTTTAACACGAAAATAACGATAATGATTATTTCTCCTGTTTCGTTTACGTGCATAAAAAATTAAGGCTACCCTGGATAACTTACTTTCGAGGATGAATGTGACTTCATTATTTTCATTACTAACTGTAAATGCCTGTGCACTTCTTACAGAAAACTCAATTAACTTCTCGTCACCAATCTGTGTGAAAGCAAATTACTTTTCACAATCACCGCTCTCAAAACTCTTCAAAGTTTGTAATTTTAATTTGGCTATCCTTAGTCTTGCTTGTTCTGCTATTTTTGCTGCACCTTGGCGAGCAAGAGCAGAAATATCTGCTATGTATAGTAGAAATAACAATTGTTAGTGCCNGCTATTTTTGCTGCACCTTGGCGAGCAAGAGCAGAAATATCTGCTATGTATAGTAGAAATAACAATTGTTAGTGCCACCAGAACAGCACACAAAAAAGTGCTTCCGGTAACACGAACGCCAACTAGCAGAAAAAAAACCAGGAATATTTTTAAACTAGCAGATTAGAAAAAGATGTGAACACACCTAATAAGTGGTGGTGGTTGTTGGTGTTGGCAGTNAATATTTTTAAACTAGCAGATTAGAAAAAGATGTGAACACACCTAATAAGTGGTGGTGGTTGTTGGTGTTGGCAGTTTGTGTCGGTAACAGCTGAAGGACACAGTCCTGTCTGCAGGCTGCCACGATAACCTGTTGGTGGTTGGTGTTGGNGTGGTTGGTGGTTAGTGTTGACAGTTGGTGGTTGGTCCCAACATCATTTTAATTTGTGGTTGGTGGTTAGTGTTGGTGTTTTTGTTGATGGGTTGGTATTGTAGCGGGTTGAAATTCATTAAACTTTTAATACCAACCAATTAATNGTGTTGGTGTTTTTGTTGATGGGTTGGTATTGTAGCGGGTTGAAATTCATTAAACTTTTAATACCAACCAATTAATCAGAGAGTGTCTGAACAAATGACAATGGAAAAACTTTAAAATGAAGGAAATAATAGTAAAAATAAAAGTATTGATGTCGGGCTGTTAATATATGCTGTTCCTCAACAACTACAAGNAATGAAGGAAATAATAGTAAAAATAAAAGTATTGATGTCGGGCTGTTAATATATGCTGTTCCTCAACAACTACAAGTATTTAATATTAAAAATCCCATACACGAAAAAAATAATAATAATTAACGCGAAACAAACTTATATGTTGCCCGTACTTGAGGAAACCACCAGTGAGTACAAACTATGTATTTGCAGGCTTTTATGAAGTGTTTACATGATTGAAAAACCAATTTTATTTGTATTTATATTATTAATTATTTTCTAAAATGCCGTATATTTACGTCACGCCACAAGGAAATAATTTGTAATATTTTATGTATCACTTGAATTAAAATCTTAAATTTAAATTATATTAATAACCAATTTAAATAATTTTTATGAATTTCTTATGAATTTACTGCTGCGGGCAGAACCGCGAAACAATCTACCCCAACACCAAGTAACTGTTGTGTCCATAGACAAAAGACGATGCAGACCGATCTCGCTGGCTGCGCACAACCAACCTCAGTGCCCCAACATTGAACTGCTCACCTGCCAATACGAGTAGCAAAAACGGCATGGATTCGATATGAGGTTAGAACACTGATTAGTAAACAAGTGCTTTGTGCGGTTTTTACACTTCCTCTAACCAATTTGTAATGCGGTTCGATTAAATTCAGATTGTTAGAAGTATATTACTATTAATAAAATAGTGCTTGCCATAAACTTTAAACAGTGAGAATTGAGCCAAATCAGTGAAAACTGAACAACTGATCATTAGTGCCAGATAACAAATTAATATAGTGGCTGAATTTCACTGATTTACTTGTGATTCCTAGTGAACGTCAAGAATTCCACTGCTATAAGTCACTTGTTCCCATTTAATTTGCTTGATTCGCCGATCAGCAGCAGCTTATCAACTGTCGTTCGGTGAATGTTTTTCACTGATTGGTATCACTGATTCGGATTTAGAGTGCACCGTTGACCATATGACCGCCAGTTGTGTTCCTTTGGGGTAGGTCATTGTTGGGTACATGCGCGGAAGACGAACAAGCGGTCTACCTCATCTTTAGTCAATGATTGTGCCAACGCAACGCCTTAATAGAGGGTTCACAATAAAAAAAACATAGGCACAAAGCATAGGACATCACAGTAGAAAATTGCACATGACCAGCAAACTCGTACGAAATTGATTAACAATAAACTGATGTCTTGTATGTTATTCTTAGCCAGTTATAAGATTGCAACGAATCTGACGTCAGTTGGCAGTGTTTGTAAATTATTTTTTTTAACGTTTTGACGGTATTGGCGTACATACAATGCCCGGGCACCAACATTTACCAAATTTGAATTTATGTCCTAAACCATTTCCTAAGATGAGATAAGAATATTTAATTTTTTTTAAATAGTTTTAGTTCGAAAAATCGTAAACGGACGTCAATAAATTAGATTAAAAATTAGCTTTTACTTCAACACCTACGCTAATAGCACTTTATTTACAAGTTACTTAAAGCAATAATGTATTTTATGGTTTTTATTTAAAATTTTCAATAGGAAAGAAAATTGATATCTGTTCATGAGCTCGTTTGTTCAATTTATGACAATCTGCTGTTCAAGTATGCAGCACACATTTTTTTTTTAAACATATTGTATACATACACATCATTATACAGTCTAATTTAAAAAAGGTATATTTATTACCAATAATTATTGTCGGTTTTTTTTAATGCGTAGTTTGCCAATTTCGTCTTGTAGTACAATAGCAAGACATTACCAGGCTCCAGTTTTTTGCAAGCATGACAAGAAATAATGTGTTTATTGGTTGCAGTAAGTAAGATACAACCAGTCAGAAATTCCAAGTAGTTCGGATATCATTATAAACAGGATTTCTAGTAGTATAGTCTATTCGCGGTTTCTTTGCACTTTTTTTAAAATAAAACCTTTGAAAAAACACCCCATGTATTACGTGTTTTGTTGTTTCCTAAATATGCCGTGAATCACAAGCGTTTTATACTCGCGTTAATATAAAATTACCTAATTTTTGGCTTTAACTTTTACTTATATTTTATTTATAAATAATACGATTTAATTGATAACTAATATGAATAAATACAGAGAGAAAACAGCTGTGTTGGTAACTTCTAACAAGAAATAGTTCTTATGCAAATTAGTATTACTCTGAGTGCGCATGAATGCGGTGCGTTGGTCCTCTGGTGCAATTTTCTCAGCTTTGTTTGTATGACGAGGCGGAAGAATATCCTAAAAGTGGAAATTTAAAAGAACTTCAGAAAATTTATTTAGTCTCCGCGTGTTACGATGCGATATAAAACCCGAAGCTCATTTTTTTTTTTTTCAAATCTAGTTTGTCCGAATGGCAACAGCATATGTCTGCCATGGAACAGAAACTTCGCGGTGGAGGAGGAAGGGGTGAAGGGGGAACAGTCGAGTTGGCTCGTCGAGAGTCGATGAGGATAGAATGAGGTGAGGATGGAGCACCGCCGGTGGGGGTAAACGGGAGATCCCCGAGAAAACCCGCCAAGCAGCGGCATCGCCCGGCACGATTCCCACTTGCTAAAAATCCGGGGTGACCCGGCCCGGGGATCGAACCTTCGGTGGGAGGCGATCAGTCTAACCGCTCAGCCCCCGCGGCCCCACGAGGAGGAACACTCAGATGAATCCAACAGTACTTTTACGTATGACTATACAACTCAGGGCAAGCTCAGGTTTCCGTGATGTGCGATGCGGGTAATGGGCTGTTGGCCCATATCCCGCTATACGGGAGACGCCACAACGTGGAATTCGTTAAATATTTGATAAGCTGCCGGTGAAATACAACGCGCCCGTAGCTGCGCTCAGTAGCGAGCGGGGGTGGGGTAGAGAGAGAGAGAGAGAGAGAGAGAGAGAGAGAGAGAGAAGCCGCCTCCTTAATGAAGCTATTAAAAGTTGTGCAGCCTCACAGCAGCAGCCGGGACGGAGGGGGAGGGCGAGGGGGAGGGAGTGTTCATGATGGGTCGGCGGCCAATAAAAACTGCTCCAGCGTGGGGATGCTGGCGGTAGAGGAGAGTGGAGGGGAGGGGGGAGCGCCCGACCCCATCCAGATTACTTCTCCAGCAAGTACTGGAGCCGAGGGGTGGCTCCTGGTGTGGAGGAGAAGGGGGAGAGTATCTCTTTACAGAGACCGCCGCCCCGCGCCGTAGTGCTAAGTCAGCCAGCGATGAACACTGCTTCATACCATCGATTCCTCAAAACCTTCGGTCCCCGTCCGGTAGATCACAGTTTACGGTCGGAAGCTTATGGAGATAATATGGCCGGCTGATGATGCATTAAATAACCCCCTTCTGAAATAAACTTTTGGGGAAAATATCCCCGTTCGCGACTGCGTAAATTTTTACGGTAACGCTAGGATACTTGGAGAAATTCTGACGGCGAGTTAAGGAAAGATATTATGACCTTGATGTCCTACANTTACGGTAACGCTAGGATACTTGGAGAAATTCTGACGGCGAGTTAAGGAAAGATATTATGACCTTGATGTCCTACACAAGTACAATTTTTTTTAAATATTGTCTAGTAAATTATGTTTTATCTTTTTTTTCAATTATTGGGCGTATTAGCGCGCACGATTTGTACAACGGTGGCTACCGTAAACGTACGTCTCAAAATTGCCTACACGCCCATGTCTCATCTAGTATATAAACCCAGGACCTCTTAATTCGAAANCTCATCTAGTATATAAACCCAGGACCTCTTAATTCGAAAGTAACGGATTGACGCTACACGTGGGCGTAGACGGATAATTTTTTTAACCTGTAAAGTAAAAGTATCAGTTTCTTGTGTCTCCATTGAATGCATCGTATCTCGAAATCGTTTCGCGAAATATAACCGCGCCTAGTAATTGACAGCCCCTATAAATCCCGCGAATTAATCTATTAATTAACTTGAAAACATTTACTTTTATCTCAGAAAGCGTTCAGGGACTCGGGGATATGGAAATAATCATACATTATAGCAATGAAATGTACAGTGACCAAAGTACAATATTAACAATAAAATAAATTACTTTGTATAAAAAGGCATACATAACATTACAAAAATTAAAGTAATATATGTATACCTATAGCCCGAATTATTTACACCCTTAAAACAATCCAAAGAGTATATTGGCATTGTAATTACGTAATTATTTGATAAATGTTTCAATATTTAATTGGTCCGTTTTACAGACTGTTCGGAAACTCACACCAAATATTTCGCTAGGATATTTCTTGTGGAAAATGAGGTAGACATTTACAATAAAACGTATAGCCTATCTCAGTTCCTAAGGAAGATATACGCCCTCGAAAATCGAGTTTATAAATATAATTTTTGCAAAATAACAGAAATGACTTGGAATTAAACTACGATTCTTTGGATAATGTTTCGTGTTGTCGAGATCTTCAACTTGTAAAATACTTATGTTAAGACCTTCCATCTTCATAAAAACAATAGGAGTGACCACTCTATAATTGCATACAATTATTTACCATCAATTTTTATGGCATTTTTGTGCTGTGTTATTAGGAAGTACATTCTACTGTAATAAAAAAGGTCCTTTTGTTACACGTACCNTTTTTTTTTTTTTTTTTTTGGATAATTAGGACTTTCTGCTCAATAAAACAGGCACAAAAATTCCATAAAACTTGAAGATAAAAAAAACTGTATGCAATTATAGGTTGGCCACTCCTATTATTTTTATGAAGGTGGAAGGTCTTAAAACAAGTATTTTACAAGTTGAAGGTCTCGACAACACGAAAAATTATCCAAAGAATCGTAGTTTAATTCCACGTCCTTTCTGTTATTTTGCGAAAATTCTATTTATAAACTCGATTTTCGAGGGCGTATACCTTCCTTAGGAACTGAGCTAGGCTATAAGTTTTATTGTAAATGTCTACCTCATTTTCCACAAGCAATATCCTAGCGAAATATTTGGGGTGAGTTTCCGAACAACCTGTTTACTATTTTAATAAAGCCATAAATTTGTAGTCCACAGTAGCAAACACCTTTCTCATTTAGGGAGCTTGAATGTTAAATATTTTTTAGTTTATGTGAGTTCCTAATAATAGTATAAACTAGTATCCCCATAAATGTTATAATGCTCACCCAATTTAATAATTTGTTTTAAGTGTATTCACCAAGTATAAGTATTCACTATACAATTTCGGGACATTATGTATTTCAAAGAATTTTCTACAACACTTTGGTCTTCTTTCATAGGAAAGCGGACTAAAAACTATCTTCTGCAATATAAATAATTTTTTCGTTATCCTCGTTTACCCTTAATTTATTCCACATTTAATCACAGAGGAAATGTGGCACGATACGCTTGATTTATCCTTCCGTATTACATTCTTAAAATAAAACGTACTAAAGTTAATTATCTTTCTATTGTTGTCATGTGATTTATCAAAGTATCAGTAAGCCATCCTAAAAAAAAGTTCTTCGTTATCTTCTTCTATGTCAGCGTTACTGTATTTGTTTATCCCGTTCAGTCTTCGAGTCCATGAGTGAGAACGTGTTGCACACGAAGGATATTTATGGTGGGAACTGTACACAACTAAGAACCACTGCCCTGTGTTTTGAGCGTCTTCCATGTGAGAAATGTAATTTGTGGAAGTATCTACACCTCTCATTTGTGAATGGTATACTGTGTACCATATAAGGAGGCTACAATCTTGACAGTTGACGATGGCCGCGCCTTTTCCTTTATGTATCCATTCACCATCAACTGGGGTGTCAAGAACAGGCTTTGATGTGGCGAGTCAGCGCGTCCAGGAGGTGCTGCTACGTGTGGCAATTGGTGAACTGCTTGGGTGGCACTGCATTCATAAACGGAGCTTGGTGGACGTGTGTAGGGTCGTTCGTAAACTCTGTACACGAAATATATGTTACTTAAAAAATTATACAGAGCTCGCGGGAAAATAAAACCATTTGTTATACACGTAAATTTGTTATTTTAAACAACAAAACTATAATATGTTTCTGGGTGTAAATTGGGAAATGGATAACAGATAGCGTAGTAGGGCATGTTGTAACAGATGACGTGCCTGTACCTCACAAGATGGCAGCACATGGTTGGAGAGTCGCGATACGTGAAAAAGGTTTCGTTGGTTCGTTACATTTGGATACGGATCGTTTTATTGCGCATTTCATTTTGAACACCTATACATTACTACTTTATCAAGAAGTTTAGTTTGTAACACTAAAAACCGCTGTTTTATGACCACGTAAAACATAATGTATTAATTAACCTTGGAACTCTTTCTTATAGCGCATTTTCATCTTGTGTTATGTACGTCGGCAGTGCACTCAGAATAGCCAACGTCATGTTATCTTTTGTTAGTTGGTGCATCAGCTGATACAGGATTTTGTAAATGGCACGTTGTTTGTTTTGAATACGTTAATTGCCACTCACTGACTGTCATAATGTGGCCTTCTTATATGAAATGAACTATAAATGCTGACATCAACGACAAAGCAGTGCGTTGTCCACTGGTTTCGAGAATCACGTTCCACACAAGTACAGCACGTAGCAAAATTTTTTTTTCGTTTGCAACACTTTAGCTTGTAGACGAATTCGGGTCCGAGCGGGTTGAGTTCATCAAGTGGTTATCGACACAGGCTATAACACCAACGTTCGTCTGTTACGCTGCTTATGTCGTTGCACCGCGGTTCGTTCGAGATACTCCGGAGGGCGCCGAACAAATATAGGTAGTCCATTCACGGTTACTTCCAACTTCTCTGAAGCCCTGCTAAGGTTCTACATTCAAACAATTCCTCCACCTCATGCAAATAACGGAAAGAAATAAGTATATGAAGAAGAAGGATAGAAGGAGAAGTTGTTAAGGAAGAGGATGGAGAGAAGAAGAAGAAAAAGAGAAAAGAAGAATAAGAAGTAAGATGTTCAAAAAAATTAAAGGATATGAAGAATGATAAAAGAAGAAATGATAATAAAAAGAAGATGAAACTATAAGAAAGAAAAAGATGAAGAAGAAAAACAGGAACGTGTGGAATTAGGGAAAAAGAAAAGGGAAGGAAGAAGAAGAAAACTAGAAAACTTTAAACTTTAAAGAAAATATCTAAATGAAGAATAAGAAGAAGTAAAGATGGTCAATAGAGTAACTGATTAAAAGAAGGAGATGAGAAGATATGATAATTAAAGAAGAAGAATTTATAAGAAAAAAGAAGATGAAGAAGAACAAGAAGGGAAGTAGCAAAGAATGATTATAATGAATAGAAGATTAATAATCAAAAACCTTGGATGGCCTTTGGCTAAGAGAGGTGAGGTGGAAATTAATTAATTTTTTTTTTTACCTCATGCAAACAAAGCTTAACTGAGTCTAGAAAATTACACCAAAGGGACAGTGCACCGCAATCTTGCGCACGCAGTTTAATAATAATATTTTGCATTGGAACTATTTCTTACTAGCCATTACCAACACACCTGTTTTCTCTCTGTTTTTAATCATATAAATAATGAAGGACACACAATAATTTATAAACAAAATGTAATCATAAGTTCAATTTAACCAAAAATAAGACACTTTTATTTTACGAGAAGTATATAACTCTTGTAATATGGGGCATGTCTTGGGAACAACCAAGCACGTCATACGTAGGGTGGCTTTTAAATGGTTTTATTAAAAAAGAAGCGAGTGAAGGTATCTGGGCGGCTCTTAAGATCGAGTCCTCGATAGCCGATGAGGGTGAAGCGAGGTGATTATGGAGCAGCGCCAGAATGCAAGGGCGGGGAAAGCCGGCAGTTCGCCGAGAAAACCCGCCGACCAGCGGCATCGTCCGGCACGATTCCTACATGTGAAAATCCGGGTGCAAACCTGCCGGTAATCGAGCCCGGTTTGTCTAGGGGGTGAGGGTGGGGCGAGCAGTCTGACAACTACTCCACCGCGGCCAATTTAAAAAGAAGTGAAGAAAAACCTCGAATAGACAATAACAAACGAACAAAAGCTGCAACGGCGTATGCAGAGTTTACTGTGGACTTGAGCCTACTGGAAAATGAATCTGCTATGTATGAGGATCGTCAACAACCTCTAACTACAAAAGAAGTGGCACAGTGGGAGGACCCAGGGTTCGATTCCCGCTCCGGACACCCTTATTTCAGCTTTCCCTAGTTCTCCGAAAGCACTGCAAGCTAGTGCTGGGATGGTTCCTTGCTAACGATTACGTCCCCGTTCCTGCTTTTCTGAGCAACTTGTTCGATCTCTAATGACCTCGCTGGATTCCTTCCCAGTTCCTGCTACTCTGAGCAACTTGTTCGATCTCTAATGACCTCGCTGGATTCCTTCCCAGTTCCTGCTTCTCTGAGCAACTTGCTCCGTCTCTAATGACCTCGCTGGATTCCTTCC
>NQII01001338.1:333357-350971 GCA_002778355.1 Clitarchus hookeri
GGGGGGGGGGGGTTTAATTGGCGCCATGAGGCGAAGAGCGAGAAGACTGGATGTAGAGGGTATCCGCCATTACAATAAGGTCATGATGCGGGCGAAGCGGAACACTCTGCGGCGGGCAGTCGGCCAATAAGGAAGCTGGGATGGGAAGTCTCCGGACGATCGATGGGAAGGGGCTTGGGGGAGGACAAATAAGGAGCTTATTATGCAACCTCCACGAAATTCGTGTGGTGGAGAATGCACTTGATGTGGCGCTGACCTCCTTAATTCCCACATTAATTTATCGTTTCAGGTTTTGCAAATAATATATTTTTCGATGCGCGCTGTCCTAGAGATGGCGAAAAACTTGTTTCGTGGTCACAGCCAATAATCTCTAGGCTTTGTGTTCGCGATAGTGTTGTGAACCAGCCATAACGCAGAGCAGCAGCACAGTTCACGAATCGTAATCACAGAGAATGCCATTGGTTACTGAAACCTCGCAATGTACAGCACAGGCAAAATAAAACGTTCCAGTGCAACACGTAGACATTTGTCTACAACAGGAATGAAAGAGTGCGAGGAATTTACTTTTCACTTCTAGGAGGTCCGAAAATTTCGGCGAGTTCATTTGGTAGTTAAGTTAGACAAACTAAGGCACTGTCAATTGTTCATTGGCTGCTGCTTCTATGATAAAACCCTTCAGTATGTTACTAGGTTGTACGTGATTCGCTCGCTCTCTTTCTAGACGATTACCATTGGTTCATAACCCTGCAGTGCATGTCAGGAAACGAGTGACCCAATCACAAAAGTGAAAAGCACGTACAAGTGTTTCAAGTCTTTCCTAGCACCGCTAGGAAACGCGAAATTCTCAGGTATATAATTGTTAGGTCTCTATAGCTTGCAGGAAATTGTATATTATTTAAGTATTAAAAAGTTTTCCAGTATTTATTTTACAGTTGTTCTAACAGTTATTTTTAATTGTAGTGTCTTGTTATGAGAGTATCAGTAACTGGTTATACGTAACGAACTTTCGAAACTGGATGTATACTTTTTTTTTTTTTAGTAATCGGCTTCACCCTATTACTTTTATGTTTTGCTTGTAAAGGTTAGGATTAATAAAATGCACTGTGCCCTAACTTTAATTAAATTATATTAAAAAAAATATAACTCGCAGAGCTTGGCGTTTCTGTAAACAGCGTAGGCCTACAAAATGAGGGGTACCGTTCTTAACTTTCAAGGGTACTAATATTTCTCTCTGAAAGAGTTTTATTCTCTGCACCCAAGATTTAAATTCGTATTTCTTAGGCCATTACCGAATATAATTAGTGTTAGAGACAGTATGTTACGTTATGAAGTGCATTACAGGAGTAAGTTTTTCCTGACTTTACCAAAGGTAATTTTTTCCTTCATATTTTCCCGGATCTGTAACAACCTTATTGAAACACATTAGCGATCGGGAGGGGTTGCATTGGCTTCGTGTCGGACTAGATACCCAGCACATTAGAGGATCATCCCCTAAGCCACGCAGCGTCCAGGGTTGCCTAGAGGGCAGTTGGAGGCAGCTGACGCCCTGGCGGGAGGGAGAGTGCAGCGGCGAGGGATTATAAAGTCATCAGGGGTCGAAAAGGGCGAGTCCAACCCTTGTGGGGACAGCTGCCCTCTGGCGATGCGCCGCGATTGTACAGCTACAAACACCTGCCGCTACAGAAGCAAAGTCTCTGCGTGTTGAACTCCATCCCCGCGAGCTTAGGGACCGTGTTAGAGTTGGTACTTGTAGTCCGCTACAAGGTCACGTAATCCTATAAAGCATGCGTAAATTACGACATATCTGGAAGTTTTTTTTAGTGTGTAGCGGAATTCATGAACATTAATTTATCAGATAACGAAATCCCCACACCACCATGTTAGCTCAACCTACAAAATAAACATGGGAATGCGTAATTAAATCACGCTCACAAAAGTAACTGTGTTTTGCTATCAATATAAGTGTTTCAAATCATTATGACAATTATAGGTCTGCACCTTATTTGTTACTTTCAACTAAATACATTTTTGATCTGGGCTCCAATTTAACCTACACGCAGGTCTTTTCTTTTTGGGATAACGTAAATACATATATTAGTAAGCATTGAATATTTAGTTTGATTAATTCTAAGTGTTTTTACAAACGCTGAACAAGTGACTGCTGACAGTTTTCAAATTGAAACATACAAAACCTTAAATTACTAAATAACGAAATTATTGATTCAAAGACTGCCTTAACCTTCAGAAAAATACACTCTGAGAAAGGCCTGTTTGAAACAACAAAAATTTTGATTTATATGCACAGAAGAATTTTTTTTTCTTTCGAGTTTTACGATTAAAATTGTCTGGAAACTATTAAACAACTTTGTCTAACAATTCAAGTAACATATTGTACGTGTGTCGCAAAATTTGCTGTAATTTTCTTACAGTCTCATAGAAAAAATACTACCACGTATTTTTAAAGAAAATATTCAGTTTTTTTTTACTGCGTGAAAATAAATGGCTAGGTTAAACTTACAAAATATATCTAATGTTTGAAATTCACAAACGTCCCACAACGGAACCTCTTTGTACAGTGAATAAAATCCTCATGGACACAAAAGATTTATTTAAATCGACTCTACATATTCGTTTGGGCTATACAAAGAGAAAAAAGTGGCCTTAGGAACTATTTAAATTGTTAAAATAGGGACAGTCATCCAGTGAGATGTAGGTACTATATAAATATCGTTAACATAAGTCATAATACCAACAGAACTGTCTGTCGTACTCCTGCCTGTGATCGTGTCTGCTACTGTGCGTGCGATTGCTACAGCAGAGCACAGAGTTCCTACAACAAAACAGATAGTACCTCCAAGAGAACGGATAGTACCTCCAGCAGAACCGATAGTACCTACAACAGAACAGATAGTACCTCCAACAGAACGGATAGTACGTCCAGCAGAACATATAGTACCTCCAGCAGAACAGATAGTACCTACAACAGAACAGATAGTACCTCCAACAGAGCGGATAGTACCCCCAACAGAACAGATAGTACCTCCAACAGAATGGATTGTACCTCCAACAGAACAGATAGTACCTCCAACAGAACAGATAGTACCTCCAACAGAACAGATTGTACCTCCAACAGAACAGATAGTACCTCCAACAGAACAGCTAGTACCTCCAACAGAACAACTTCAACAATATTTGAATTATTCCCCATAAACTAGGATTGTAATAACCTGAGAGAATATTCTGTTTCTGCTTCCCTCGAAACCGATTGTAGAACTGTTCAGTACCGGTAACAGAACATTCTGTTAGGTTATAGCAATTCTGATCGTTTTGGGAATCCAACCATTGCTTAAATTAGCCTGTTGGAGGTACTATATACTCTGTAATAGAAATGTACTGCTATATTATAAAAACCGCATGCACAGTAGCAAATACAATCACAGACAGGAATACAACAAACAGTTATGTGGGTATTACTGTTTATTTAAACAATATTTATATTGTACACACGGATAATCAGATGGCTATTGTGATGGTAACAGTCTAGATGGTTCCTTCAACCATATCTTTTCCTCATGTATACAAAAGTGAATTTCATTGGTCCAAACAAATATTTCCTTATCTGTAGCGTAACTTCATTAGCCAAACACAGCTTGCGCTGTAGGGACCAAATTTGTATTCCCATAGCCCTCCAAGACTTCAGTATGATAACAGATCAAATTTATTTTTCAGACAATTTAAAGGTTTTTCACGGCAAAGTAAGCACTTTTGAAACATACTTTAGAAGAAAAAAATTACTGTCATTAATTACATATACGCTACAGTTCACAGTGAAATTCTGGATCGTAGTAAATGTGGCAGAGATTTTATAAAAATAGTTCTTAACGCTATGTTGCATTGCGAGTGTAATGTTTACAGTTATGACAATAGAAGTCAGTACTACTACTGATTTACTCATCAGAGAATGCATTTGTAATAATTTGGCACCACATCGACGTTCTCAAAGATTAATTCCGTGATTTAACTTGTATGAAGCGAAAATAAAGTAACCAGGCCGATTGCATTTTTAACTCTGTGTATGGAGGAAGGATTTAAAATGAGAATAAACTTAGTTCCCTAGAAGGGTTTTCAAATGTGCTCAATTGAACGTCAACAGTCTGTGAATACTCTTAACGTATTGATTCCTGCCAGTCGGGTTTGACCTCGTTCCCTTCCCTTAACCCACTTTATGAAAAGAGCCTCCCAGAAGATAGCCAATTTGAAGTATCACAATCGGGCGCAATATTTAAACGTCGATCAACAACAACGCCTAATTATTCTATTACGAAATCGAAAACGAAATAGAGAACAACAGATGCACCTAAAAGCGAAGAACATTACAGGAAAGGAAACACACACACACACCTTTCCTCAGAAGTAGTGGCGAAGTATTGAGGGAGGTTTTGGCCCAGACCGCTCTTGCTGCATGTTGACGCGGAAGTTTTTTTCGTGAAAATTCCCGGAACAAAAGCGGTCTACTATTAATTCCGGTAGACGTCCCGAGTCCTCACGGTTCGGCGAAGAACAACTCGGAGACGATTGTTTCAATTGAATACATCGCCTTCGCGCCTCGGGACTGGCTTGCCGCGTGCGATCCATTGGCCGAGAGCAGCTGACTTCCAGGTCGGCGAGTGACTGACAACTGCTAGGACCACGTGGGATCACTCCGCACGAACAACTTCTGTACTCTTTACAACGAACTGTTTGGAAATTTGTTGTCAAAAAGATTTTCTTGTGTAGTCCATTTACGGTTACTTCAAATGTTTGCGAAACCGAGTTGAGGTTATACTTCCAGGATATCCCTCCACCTCGTGCGAACGAAGCTTAAGTCGAGAAAATTAAACTAAAAGGACAGCGCACCGCATTAGTGCAAACTCAGTGTAATAATAATTTGCATAAGAACTATTTCTTACCAGTTATTACCAACCCACTTATTTTTTCTCTGTATTTGTTCACATTAAAAAAAATAATATAGCTTAGGTCTACAGATAAAATATAAGTAAATGTTCGATTTATTAAAAAATAACCTATTTTTATGTTAATGCAAGTTTAAAACGTGTGTGGCACATGACGTATTTAGGATACAACCATGCAAGTCATATATGGGGTGATTTTTCAAAGGTTTAATCTAAAATGTGCGAAGAAAAAAAACGCTCGAATATACATATGCTAATGCTGCAGAAAACATGGATAAACCGAGATATTTTATGCAAGCAGGTTTCTCTTTAAATAGGCCTCTACTACCTCAGTGCACGAAAACAAATAATCGTGCTAAGTGAAAATGAGTAACCTGCCACAATATGCCAGATACATTTGAGGCTATTTACCCTTGTAATGGCGTTCTTCTCGCACCACTAACTTCTATTTAACCTAAAACAAGCGTTTTTTGTTTTTTTTTTACAGAGAGGTAAAAAACTACAGTGGTAAACACACTCATTACGAGAAACAAAATACATTTCGGGTCCCCATCTTGCAAAACATGGTTAATGTAATTTTTCTGTACCCACTTAATTTTAAAATGCGCTAAGTGTATGTTCCTGGGTTAAACTTCCGAAGACTAACTGAAGACCGGTATGATAACTACACATTATTCCAGGGAAGTTCCGTACAATAAGTTCAACAGTTGGCACTACATGCTCGACAGAAACAATAATGACGACATATCCGTAAATTTCGCGAATCTTTTCTGCGGCAGCTTAGACTTTTCAGGACTTTGAATTCACGAGCCAAGGCTATTTGTTCGTTTGCTTCTGCATGGATACAGTACGATTTACTGACAGTCGAGGTATTTCTCCCTCTTTATTACTCTCTCAAGAATCTTCAAAACAACTGTGGTCTAATCATGAAAGTAACACTTTAACAATACCTGCCTGGAGTCTAACTTTGCCATCAAATAAACTCCCGAAATCCACGGACCTTTACTCATTCTAGCTGCGACCACGTCCTCTGTTTCATCGTACTTTTCGCACGTCTCGTTTGTCTTCTTGTCGCGATCAACAAAAATACATTGCGCAATGCCGCACGCAGTACACGAAAGCAAGGTTTCACTTACGATAATTCTTCCGTGTGTGAATTATGGTATAAATAAGCTGAAGGCCGCTCACCAAATAACTCTTTACGGCAACTTGACAAATAAACTCTTCTGAATCACCAATAATAGCACGTGTATCAATTATTCTGTCTCAAACTGCTAAGACTAAAATTTTAAAAATTTCCATAACTCCCGTACGGGCCATTGAAAGAATTTAAAAATCCCTTCGTCATTTCTTCTTTATTTCTACTGCAAATATTTTCACTGCATTTAAAGATAACATGCCCACTCACGTAGTAACTTAATCACTCCTGTAGATTAACTGAAATTCGTGAAACTCTTAGAAAATTCAGCCCAACCTTTAACCCTCTGCATTTGCGTATAAATTAAATCAAAAGCAGAATTTATTTTTTTTGGTTGTCGACTTTTAACAAGAAGTTGGCACTACATGTTTCTGTACTCTTTACAACGAATTATTTGGAAACTTATTTGCCAAANTCTGCATTTGCGTATAAATTAAATCAAAAGCAGAATTTTTTTTTTTGGTTATCGACTTTTAACAAGAAGTTGGCACTACATGTTTCTGTACTCTTTACAACGAATTATTTGGAAACTTATTTGCCAAAAAGATTTCTTGTTTAGTCCATTCACGGTTACTTCAAACGTTTGCGAAACCGAGTTGAAGTTATACTTCCAGGATATTCCTCCGCCTCGTGCAAACAAAGCTTAAGTCTAGAGAATTAAACTAAAAGGACGGCCATCATTTAAACACAGGGCATGATTTAAAAAGTGCATGTTCAAATAAAGCGCGTGACTGCTCCGGGTTGTGGGTGAAGCCACCAAGTTACAGGACGCTCGCTCCGATACGCGAAGTTCATAATATCCGCTGATGGACGGTGGTGGCTTGGGGACTGGTGTGAGGGTGGTGAGAGGGGGAGAGCTGTTATTGTCGCGAGGTGAGGGAGACTTAGCCGCGCGCGCAAGTCGGGTGGACGCGCGATGATGCCCCTCCCACGCGGCTCCCAGCCCCCGGAGTTTAATCAACAACGCCCGGAGCTCGCCTCCCGGAGCCTGGCGGCGCGATGGGCCCGGACAGCCCGGAGCCCGGAGCCTTTCCACGCTGCTTTACGTCCGCAATTCCTTCTTCCTTCCTCCTCACCCCTTTCTGCCCCCTTCTTCCACCCCGGCCTCGCCTGCATTATTTGCTCGTTGCCAGGTTTCAGCGCCACCCTCTCTCTCTCTCCTCCCCCTGTCGTCATTCCATCCCGACTCTCTCCCCTCTTCCGACTTCATCCCGCCTCCCGCCTCATAGGCTCCTGTATCGCTGTACAGTGTCCGGCAAAACTCTCTTCAGCGGTACACTCCCTGCCCGCTACCGATTGAACTGGGAACACCGATATAAGAGTCACACAACATGTGCCAAACAAAATACCCCCCAATGATAAAAGTAGTTCAAATATATATATGCTTCAAAATCTTACCTGCCGCAGAAAAAAAGTAAAGCGAATTTCGCATGTCTCTCGTCGTGGTACCGACGCAAATTTAGAGTTCTATGTGCGCGGAAGTTTAAAAACTGGGCAGAAACTAATAATTAAGAATGTCTGACGAAAGACCTCAATAAAGTATTCCAGAAGTTTGGTACACCCTCCAAGATATGGCACACATGGCAAAATCTCAGTTTAATCAACAACACCTATGAAACAACCTCACCCTGGAACCCGGAGCCTTTCCACTCTGCTTTACGTCTGCAAATCCTTCTTCCTCCCTCCTCATCGCCTCTTTCTCCCCTTCTCCCACCCGGCCTAGCCCGCATTATTTGTTCCTTGCCAGGTTTCAGTGCCACCCTCTCTGTCCCCCTCTCTTTCCATTGCGAATCTCCCCTTTCAGACTTCATCACTCCTCCCATTCCCTGGCTTCCCACATTGCTGTACAGTTCCGGCGAAACTTCCTGCGGCAGTACACTCCCTGCTTGCTACCAGTGGAACGCATGCCATTGCGAGAGTTGTACATTATGTGCCAAAGAAAAAACTCTCCAATGATAAAAATAGTTCAAATGTATATATGCTTTAAAATATAAGCTGCCATCGGAAAAAAACTAAGGTAATTTCGCATGTTTCTACTTATTAGGTACACGAAAATTTATAGTTCTATGTGAGCCGAAGGTTAAACACTGAGCAGAAAATAAAAGTTAAGCATGTCCGAAGAAAGAGCTCGTTCAAACATTCCAGAAATATGTTACGCCCTCCAAGTTATGGCACACATGGCAAAATCGCAGTTTAATCAACACCTGTGGAACCACCTCGCCCTGGAAACAGAGCCAGGAAGTTGAATGAGCCTGTACAGCCCAGAGTCCAGAGCATTTTAGCGCTGCTTTGCGTCATCAATTCCTTCTTCCTCCCACTTCGCCTCTTCCTCCTCTTGTCCCACCAAGCCACGCCTATTATTTGCTCGTTGCCAGGTTTCAGCACCACCTTCTCCCTCTGCCCATCTCTTTCATCCTTCGTGACTCCCCCCTCCGACTTCATCATTCCTCTCACTCACTAGGCTACCTCGTATCGCCTGTACAGTTCCGGCAAAACTCTCTGCGGCAGGACACTCCCTGCCCGTTACCAGTGTAACTGGGCATGCCGGTCCAAGAGCCAAACAGAATGTGCGAAACAAAATGCCCCCCTAATGATAAAAGTAGTGCAAACACGTATGCGCTTAGAATACAACCTGCCAAAGAAAAAAATTAAATCGAACTTCAAATGTCTCTCGTCATTAGATCAACGAAAATTTTGAATGGAGAGATTTGGGCGGCGCTTAACAGTGAGGTCGTGAAAGCCGTGAGGTTGAAGTGAGGTGAGTATGGAGCAGCACCGGAATGAAGGGGTGGGGGAAACGGGAGATCCCCGAGAAAATTCACTGACCAGCAGCATCGTCCGGCACAATTCCCAAATGCGAAAATCCGGAAGCGACCCCACAAGGAATCAAGCCCAGTTCACCTAGATGGGAGTCGAGCAGTCTAACAACTACAACACCGCAGCCCCCTACGAAAATTTAGAGTTTTATGAATAGCGAAGGTTAAACACCGAGCAGAAACTAAAAGTTAAGTGTGTGTGACGAAAGAGCTCAATCAAGCATTCCAGAAGTTTGATACATCCTCGAAGATTTGACATACGTGGCGAAATTCCAGTTTAATCGACAACACCTGTGAGACAACCGTACCCCTGGACCAGAGCCTGGTAACGCGATGAGCCCGGAGCTTGAAGCCTTCTCACGCTGCTTTGCATCCTCAATTCCTTCTTCCTCCCTTCTCGCCTTTTTCTCCCCTTATTCCGCCCCGCCTTGCCAGCAATATTTACTCGTTGCCAGGTTTCAGTGCCACCCTCTTCTTCTCCCTCCTCTTCGATCCCGTGTTTCTCCCTTCCTACTCCATCCCTCGTCCCTCTCAGGCTGTACTACCTTTGGCAGAACTCTTCGCTTCAGCATACTCCCTGCCAGCTACTGTTGAAACTGGGCGCGCCATTACCAAACATTCTTCAGCAATCATGCCAACTACTGTTGCTGTTTATAAAATGGATAGGAAGATGCCGCCGATCGGCGAGTTTTCTCGGGAATCTCCCGTTTCCCCCTGAACTTGCATTCCGGCGCTGCTCGATTTCTTTCTCGTTCCACACTCATTGGCGGTCAAGATCTCGTTAAGAGCTGCCCAAATCTCTGCACTCTAAAATAGGGGATGATGGGTATGTGAATTGGTGTTTGGACTGTATTTAAAACTAAGGTATATCACTTAAGTTTTACAAGTTACTTCTTGAATATAATTTTAGGCAGGTGCGGTGGAAAAAACCCAGCACGAAGCACCAGTCAGTGTGTGTGCGTGTAATGCGGTAGTGTGTGCGCACGCGTGCGAGATGTCATCGTCAGGACAGCGGGCGATGTGGCGTTTGGTAATCATGACGTTGTGGTCGGTACATCACTCTGCATTTCCAGTCGAAGCTTATTTAAAAGATAATCAGTCTCCCGTCACAATCCATTACCGTCTTGCATAATGAGTTTCCAGGTCAACTTGATTTCCCTCTCGCATGACTTGAGCAGACCGTACTTGTTAGGCCAAGCGAAGAGCCAGGTGTTTGCCGCCGCAAACCCCCCAGTCGGTTGCTGACTTCTATAATGGAATTCGCAGCGCTGTGTAAAATACCTCCATCGACATGTTACACCGTGCGAACAAGAACCACTCACACATCCTAGAGAACAAGAACCACACACAAATCCGAGTGAACAAGAACCACACACACATCCGAGCGAACAAGAACCACACACACATCCGAGCGAACAAGAACCACACACACATCCGAGTGTGGGCACCTAAAAAAAAAATCATCCTACCATTTTACCATTTACGATAACAATTTTGGTTGTATTAACAATTGTCAGATTAATTAAGGAGTTTTTAAACCATTTACACTTACAAGAAGGAATCACTTTTATTTATTTACAGTTACAAATGCCAACACGCATGTTTCCAAACTACCGACACTAATTCGCACGTTCTACTACTTTAATCCAAAATTTTTTTCAATAAATGTTTTTTTTCTTTAAATTTGTGTAGCTTTAATATATAAAATCACCCATACATATTCATATGTTGAAATGATAATCCGGTTCATTTGCAACGTATTGAAAAAAAAAGGAAGCCCTCTAGGACAAATAGTTTACGCACAGCAAAGGTTTTCGTGAATGTATATGTGAACCGTAAATTGAGAGTCCATGTGCAGCCTACACGCTTACTAGGGGGCAATTGAGAACTCTCAAAAACACAGCCCTGTCATTTCAATGGTTCTGAAAGAGAATGTACGGAGTAACACACGATATCGACAGTGTTAGGCCTTATCGCACAGCGCTTCTTGGCCTCGGAAGCCTCAATAGCAACGTTAAAAATTATATTTTGATGTGGGAACGAGAAGACTTTATTTATGCACTCATGGACGCCTCCGCTTAAAAAAAAAAAAAACAATCGTATCCTGACACCTTGAACTGCGTCTGAAACGGTTGACAGAGTATTTTTGGAAGACCCACTGAAATTTTTTGTTTCTTCTTAGTGTTTATCCTTCGACTCGTAGAACACAAAATATTTGCACACCTAACGATTTGCATTAGTGATTCAATAAAGCGTTACACGTTCGCTATTTTTGAAATTTTCTATCTGTTTGCTACCAGAAAGAAGTAAGTGAATATTTTGTACCCACGGATGAATATTAGCCTATGGAGATGCATTAAAAATGCGAAACTGAAAAATCAGTGATTCACAGCCAATCCCGTCAACACGAATCAGTGAAAATGGCTCCACTGAGCATCGTGGTAAATATCTGGTTATTTCAGGGAAACAAACTTGCTGATTAGGTAATTCCAACAGCCAAGTGCATGCGTGCGGATAAATTAAAATACGTCCATGGAAAATAACACTGCATTATGTTCAATACTTCTTACATTACAATAGGATATAATGAGTCGATATTAAATGAAATGTCACATATTTTTCGTGATTCTCTACCAAAATCACTACAGATGTGCTGTTCGGCGTCTTTAGGAAAGACTTAGTCTAGGACGTATTTTTTTTTTTTATTTTTTTATTTTTCCAAAAAATAATTCCAAAACTGTACACTCAACTCTTAAACCAGATACATAACAGAGAACGCTACTCAGCTGACGGTCGTAACTCTGAGTGTGTTTGGAAAGTAGAAACAAAAAAAGAAAACACTCGGAAGAGTAAAGAAGGTAGACGCTACAAAAAATCAGGAAGTATAAACTCACGGGGAGTTGCTTTTAGAAGAAGACCCCACGAGTAATTGGTTGCTAAAAACGGACGAACGGTAGCTAAAAGGCGTTTAACATTAACACCCACCATATTTTATGAAGCGTCCAGAAAACCCACCTTTGTAGAGAAGGACGCGGAAAAAAACCAACTGACAGCATAAGTGAAGACGATCAATTAAAAACTATAAACGCAATCAAACCAAAACGGCGTAAAAAGTAAAGTTTTCTAATTCACTTAAATTTTTAAGAGTGAGAGATATTTGAGTTTATATTTTGTCGGAACAGTGCAATGAAGTGATCAGGCTACACTGCTATAAGGAAGCTGTCCCGCCAGGATGAGTCGCGGCGCGTGTTGCTTGCTTACAGCTGTGAGTACAAGTCCACTGGCCCATGATACCGGCCCACCTAACCTACGCATATTTTGCACGTTATTTCTTGGCGTTTCTGTGTTGTTTCCCATTGCATGCTCTACATCACTGAATTCCTCTTTGCACGTACTTTCAGATGCCGTTGAAATAAATTTATTTTTCCTAGGGGAAAAAATCACACGTGGTTTAATTATTTCTGTCCATACACGTGTTACGAATAGTCACTCTGCGGCAAATTACTTGCACAGCATTTCGTGATCTGCGACCGTTCCGGAAAGTTTGGAGATGTCCATGTTAGGCGGACCATCCTGTATTTCAATGTTAACGCTGACTGGCATGTGTCCAAAGAAGTTAGTAACGCCGAAGCTGAAGTAGTTACGTTATTAACAATAAATTAAAAGCGTTAGGTAAACATTAGTTTTTTTTTTTACTGTTTTGCAATGCATATTAGTAGAGGCCGGAAAAATTCGCTAGTTCAATGACCTGCAGGCTAGAGACTACAGTCTTATGTACAAATATGCCGATATTAAATGCACATTGGTTGTCTGCTGTCACAGTGGAAGGCGGCAATTGGGCCAGCGTTCTCCAGGAGGTGTCAAACACCGTGTGCACCAATAGCTAAAGTTACATCAACATGCGTGTTTTGAATTATAGAATGTCTCAAAATGAATAAGCTAATTTTACAANACCAATAGCTAAAGTTACATCAACATGCGTGTTTTGAATTATAGAATGTCTCAAAATGAATAAGCTAATTTTACAGGTCTTTACATATTAGTGTTGGAATCAACAAATTTGTAAAACATTTATTTTTCTGATAAATTTATATTTTCACTTGACCGACGTATGAATAAGGTGATGAGGCCTATGGCGACGTTAATTGTACGTATGGCGAAAGAACACATAATATACACACAAGTTGATCTCAACCCCATTTCAGAGCCACTTTAATTTACGGTTTAATGTGCTGCAAACAAAGAATTTTTATGATGCGGGTTGCACTTAAGCAACAACACTTGTTTCGTTGTCGCAGACAATGAGCTGCACGCTATATGTTCGGCTACAGTTATATGAATCAATCATGAGCTAGATCAGTAAAACGGTTTGCGAATCATTTACCAACAGGTAAGGTCGTTTGTCATTGAGGTATGCAGTGTGCAGTACAGACCAAAAGTTACCCACACGTGCGTAATGTGCACAAATGTGTACACTGGGTCTGAACGGGTTAAGTAGGTGTTCCAAAAGTCCTCAGTTTACCGAGATTAGCATTATTATCGATTTTTTCATGGATACAATATGTAATACAGACTGTAAGAAGGTAATTTAGAAAATAAGTAGCTAATTAATTTTAAATTACTTACATTGCGTTATTAATAACAGTACTTTTGTTTTTTTTTCTTTTCGAAAATTGCAAAAGGGCCGTTTCAAACTTAAAAATCTATAAAATAAAACAATTATGACGTGAAATTCCTACTAAACCAAAATTACTTCATGAGAAAATACCTTTATCAATAATATATTGCTGTCTGTAATAACTATTGTTAGAGGCAGTGATATTTCGCGAAAATATTTCGAGACATGATACAGTCCAAAGCACTGTAGGGTCGTCCAGCTTCTTTGATTGGCTAACAAATGTTCTGGCCCGTGTTAACCGTTTGCGCACGAATCACGAAGGTTCAGTGTCGGAGTTACTTAGTCCTGAGCGGCTTGGTCAAAGACGGACACGGTACCAGCAGCCAATGGAGGTATAACAACAGCTAAGGTGAGTATATAGTATTGTGTGCTCCGGTTTTTACGCGAAAAGTCACTGGCCCTAACTATTGTGAACACGGTTCAGATTTGTTTATCCAATAACCTCGCCTGTACGTCTATTTAAAAGTTTCAAACAGGAAAACTTCTTTGTCAGTTATTTTGTATTTTATATTTGGTTATTTGCTAGCTTAGAAGAAGACAACACGCAAAACGAAAATTACAAAAATACGTCATCGATTTTGTTGACAAAATCGGGTCACATGTCCATTTAGTTATCCAAAAGTGCCAAATGGAACACTGCCTTAGTGTCTGATATACTAAATAATGTATATTTAGAGTCGTTTACTATGCGTTTATCGGTACATCGAATCTAGCAGAAACCCGACTGAGTGGTTCCTGAGTTAAAATAGTTTAATTTTTTCAAGTGGTGGTATCTTTTAAAAAATGGTGAACAAAACCGACTGTAAATTATTATTTCTCATAATACGCAAAGTAAAACAAGTCAAATAGTTCGGTTTGTATGGCGTTCGAAGCAAAAATATTTACATTATCACAATTTTTAAAAACGAGAGTCTAGCACATCTACTAAATTCNTGTATGGCGTTCGAAGCAAAAATATTTACATTATCACAATTTTTAAAAACGAGAGTCTAGCACATCTACTAAATTCATGCACGAATAGAGCGATTTCTATTTGACTACTTGGATGTCGATTTTTAGAGGGAATCGTTTGAGCTTTTGCGAGACGGGGTTGGAGTGGATTGAAAGGGTTGGAAAGGGCTTATTATCGTCCCCCGGTTTTATGCCTGAAGGCTTATCAGGGGACGGCTTACAAACGAACTTATGACCTAACTTAAACTAACACCCGTGCCTTATCTGGGATTCGAACCCAGAACCTTCCGCAACCCAGACCGTCGGCTCACCAACGGACTGCGCCACGGGAGGTCGGCTGCGAGACAGGGTAAAATACATTTTTTTTTCAGGTTGCGCTAACTACTAAAATGGCGGATTTAAAATTTGTAAGACCTTGATTGGAGCTGTTTGGCGTGCTGCTGTTATTTGTACATCACAACTTGGCCTAAATGTGGAATTATTAATTAAAAACTATAAACTGCGAGTTCTCAAAATAAACTGCCTATATTCGCATAACTTCGTTTTAAGTAGTCTTTTCACATGTAACATCATCAGAACAAATTAATAAAGAGGTTTAATTGTTACTGAATAATGCTTAAATAATAGACAAATTATCTNTGTAACATCATCAGAACAAATTAATAAAGAGGTTTAATTGTTACTGAATAATGCTTAAATAATAGACAAATTATCCATTTTGTGAATATTTCAGCGACTTACTTAACATTAGTTCTTTCGAGCGTGATACGTATGCGTTTATTTCGTTGTTGNATTTTGTGAATATTTCAGCGACTTACTTAACATTAGTTCTTTCGAGCGTGATACGTATGCGTTTATTTCGTTGTTGCTACTTAAATGCGCACTTTAAATTTTAAAGTCGACAAAACTTATGACTAGCGGTACCTTTTTTTCGTAAAAAAGATTTCAGGACAAGTTGTGCCCCAGCGCAATTTAGTTCAGAATCTGTTTGGTGATTGGATCATTTAAATTGTCACGCGTCTTGTCTGTCTGCTTGCGAATCACGGACGGTCAGTATCGGAGAAACTCAACTCTGATTGGCTCACCCGCGTAACAGACTGTCTTCACACGAAGGCAAGCGGCTGATATCTAAATGGAGACTGCAAGTGTGCACATACGATATTGAAGTCTAAGCTCCGCGTAAATCTTTTCGCGAAAAAACCGCTGGCCCTGTATTTAACACCGACGATTAGGCTATTCGTAATGGCGAGTGACTTTTCGCGTAAAAATCGGAGCACACAGTAGACTTCAATACTATATACACACCTCAGCTGTTGTTATACCTCCACTGGCTGCTGGCGCCGTGTCCGTCTTTGACCAAGCCACTCAGGACTAAGTAACTCCGACACTGAACCTTCGTGTTTCGTGCGCAAACGGTTAACACGGGCCACAACATTTTTTTAGCCAATAAAATAAGCTGGACGACCCTACAGTGCTTTTGACTGTATCTTGTCTCGAAATCTTCTCGCGAAATATCACTGCCCCTAGTTATTCGTATTTGGTAATTGTTTGGCTTCTCAGTTGACAAAACGCAAAACGTAGGATACAAAAATACGTAGCTAAGTAAGCCTAGCCAATTGTGAAGNTTGGCTTCTCAGTTGACAAAACGCAAAACGTAGGATACAAAAATACGTAGCTAAGTAAGCCTAGCCAATTGTGAAGACAAAATCAGTCTCGGGTGATCTTTCTGCTAGGAAAAAATGCCATTTGGAACACGGTTTAAGTTTCTGCGTAAAATTATGACGTACTGACTTTGTTTTAAATCGGANAGTCTCGGGTGATCTTTCTGCTAGGAAAAAATGCCATTTGGAACACGGTTTAAGTTTCTGCGTAAAATTATGACGTACTGACTTTGTTTTAAATCGGATGAGTAACATTTGAGGGATATAATAGCACTCAAAAATTTCAAATGGCCGTATGTTTGAAAACATTTTTCCAGCATGGTTGGAGAGCATGAAAGTAAGGCATGCTTACTAACTATTATAACGTAAAAAGTTAGGTGAACATCGGTAAACGAACTCAATCTCAGTGGGACGAGCTTTCACAAAACGTTTGTCTCATAATTAGGGGCCGTGATATTTCGCGAAAAGATTTCGAGACAAGATACAGTCCAAATCACTGTAGGGTCATCCAGCTTCTCTGATTGGCTAGAAAATGTTCTAGCCCGTGTTAACCGTTTGCGCACGAATCACGAAGGTTCAGTGTCAGAGTTACTTAGTCCTGAGTGGCTTGGTCAAATACGGACACGGCACCAGCAGCCAATGGAGGTATAACAACAGCTGAGGTGTGTATATAGTATTGAAGTCTACTGTGTGCTCCGATTTTTACGCGAAAAGTCACTGGCCCTACTTATAATCCTATCTGTCCTTCGGAAAGAAGGATACAAATAGGCTCACAGAAGTTAAACCGTCTGTTTTGGTGGAAAATATACAAGTCACTTCAACTTCACAAAGAAAGGGTTTTCGTATTATTTTAAAAGTAGGAACATAGAGAAAGTTTTGCGTATTTTTAATTTGTAACTTGTACCCGAGTTTTTGTTAAAATCAATCTTAATTNTAGGAACATAGAGAAAGTTTTGCGTATTTTTAATTTGTAACTTGTACCCGAGTTTTTGTTAAAATCAATCTTAATTAGCATCCCTCTAAATGAACTAAGGCAGAATAGAAGAGCGATCATAAATTTTTTTGTGGCGTTTTAGTTTTATTTTTCCCGAGTGTTATACAAACAGTGACATTGTGATACTGATATGCGATCGATTATAAAAAAACATTCTAAGTGCTAATTTTTTTAATTCTGTGCAAATGGCATTACGTGTAACGTTCACAAGTTAAACTAGGTTTGGAACCAATTTAAAATGACTGTTATGTCTTTCAGCAATCTTAATAATTCTGTGACCCCTTCCATTTCGCGTTATGATATAGTCCAGTGCTAGACTTTCCAGTCTTAAACATGCCTACCTGAGTGAGTGAGTAAGTGAAGA
>NQII01001338.1:351550-440895 GCA_002778355.1 Clitarchus hookeri
TGTTAACATGCCTACGAGTTAAACATCAACTTAACTCTAAGAATTTTTTTTCGCAAATTTACCACAAGCCACACACGTACTAAGAAAGTACGAATAATAATTCCCCCCCCCCCCAAAACATATGGTACCTTTGCTATATTTGTTAAGGAAAGACTCAAATACACAGTGAAGTTACCATCTTTGTACTGCAGCATTTCTGTTTTTTGCAGCATGATATATATATATATATATATATAAACATGTACATATATAAACTCGGGGTACTTCGGCACCGCTAGTTGTTGCTTGTTAGTACACGTGCGTCAAACTACGTGAACAATGGGATTAGCAATTGAGCAGTAAAGGCTGCCAGAAGTGATTGCATTTTATTTCCAGCAACTCACAAACAGCAGTATTGGCTATGTACGATCTGCACGTGTCTTCACGGTGGCCTTTGTACACGCAGTCGCTGCATTACGCGCCAGTTCCGTTCGCCTTCGTGATATGCAACTTGTTCTGCACGCATGTACGTGAAGTTGCGAACTCCCGGCGCTGTGCTGCTAACTTCAATTTCAATTTAAAAATGCTAGCTGAATCTACCAAACATTTAGCTGCGAGGATTAATTTTTTTATATTAGTCAGCTTATGCCGTGGTTTGAATTTCAGCATGTAGTTTTAAAACACCTTATATGTGTTGTATAAACTGTTCACGGTAAAGGGAGCACTTTCCTCTGACCACATTTTAAAATAAATATCGCCATATAAGTAATAAAAACAGTGTGTATATTTCACCGCACTCGGAAAATAACGTCGATGGCTAAAATAAAATATATTTATTGACTATTATTCCATATGAGAAGGCTTTCAAAAGTTCTCACTTTACCGTGAATGGCCTATATATACTTTTACATATATTATAAAACGAGTTTTGAAACTGATTACTGATGAAACTGTGTAACTGTAAGAAAAACAAACTGAATATTTATATTTATTCTTTGTCACATTATCACCACAGTGTAATTTACCTGTATTTTATAAACTTTTAATTTCACTGTTTGGATACAAATGTTGCAACGTGCAATTTCCAAATATAAAGCAAAAATTAAGACAAAATTTCTGCTTATAAACATAATGAATTGTTTCTTTAGTTCACAATATATAAACAACGAGAACGTATATACGACTTTCAACTGAAGTGATTTTCAATGGCGTTATATACCTTTATTTTGGACACGGAACATGAGCTTGTTGCAAACGTTACGTAAAGAACTTCAGAAGGATCACCAACTGTCTGTATAATATTTCATCGAGAAAATAATTATGTCCACTGCAAAACACGTCAGTGTTGTCAAGTTATTTCGTTGCCATATTTTGTTTGCTCCGCCCTTACTTAGCACTAAATTTAGATACCCAGAAACGCGATTGGTTTCTAAATGACGGACTATCAATCAGCATTTCGAAATCACCAAAATGTCGTCCCTTTGTGTCATTACGCTAAACCACACTCCTGAAGGATTTACGTTTACACATGTTTTCAAAAGGATCTGCTTACTCCTGACAAACACACGATGGAAGCACCGAACCTATGTACATCTTCATCGGTTCTATTGTGGTTGCCTAAGAGGTTTCTTAAATAGGCGTAACTTTGATAATAGTCTCTTAACATTACAAACTATTTTTAGAAGAAAAGTGCTGTGTTTATTTCGAAGGATTATTTTTTTTTCAGAAATTTTAGTGACACGTGGTTTGTTAAACGAAATACGCATTTTAACATAAAATTGCAGTACTAACCTATAATAATGAAGTGTGTGGAAATATACATCAGTAGGGGCAGTGATATTTTGCGAAAAGATTTCAAGACAAGATACAGTCCAAATCACTGTAGGGTCGTCCAGCTTCTTTGATTGGCTAACAAATGTTCTGGCCCGTGTGACAGTTTGCGCACGAATCACGAAGGTTCAGTGTCGGAGTTACTTAGTCCTGAGTGGCTTGGTCAAAGACGGACACGGCAACAGCAGCCAATGGAGGTATAACAACAGCTGAGGTGTGTATATAGTATTGAAGTCTACTGTGTGCTCCGATTTTTACGCGAAAAGTCACTGGCCCTATACATCAGTCATTGTTCTTGCTATACAACGGATTCATGGTTAACAGCGTTTGGCCGTAGAGTACTTGATAATACAGATGCGAACTCCAGCCGTACACGCCAGTATAATGACGTCACTTGCCAGGAACAAGTGAGAACGCTGTTCGCCTGTGAGCGCCCGGCAACCTATTCGCGTAGCCGGCAGCCCAGCCAATACGGAACTTTTCGCAGCACGCTGTAACCAATCAGACACAAGACCTGTTCTCAGAGCCTCGCGCAGCGAATCATAGAATGAGTGCGTCCACATCAAAGGAACCACCGCTCCATTTCGTCTCTGCGTGCTTATTCTTTCTGTGGTTTGGTCATAAAACATTATTTAGCTATAAGATTTGAAACGCCTGCAAGCAAGCAACTTGCAATACAGTCCAAGCGAGAGAGTAGCGTAAAATAAGGAGAAGGTGTTGTTCGCACTCTGAGGAACCTCATATGTATATAACGTACGTTTAACACGCAAGAGAAGTTGGCCACAAAACATATTTATTATTTTATATTTGTACCACAATCTGTTCAATATGTAGACATTTTCTGTGACCACTTTTTCCTCATATAAATGTTTTTTAGAAAGCATGGCTTTTTTTGTTACAAAGAAAGACATTTCAAAGTAAACATTGTACGGATTTTGTAATATAAAAATAAAATAAACCAAACTATTTGCAGAAAATTTAAGAAAGTGAACTGAAAGGTTTTATTTTAATTAATCTTCAGGTATGCTTAGAAAATATTAGTTCATGGGAATTCAGCGACAGCCACAAATAATTTATATGGAAGGATTTCCTTATTTCTAGCAGCAATTTTTTGAAATTGCAAAATCATTTACTTGTACGATTTTATAGAGGTCTTGAAGTAGCTCTTTACATCTTCGTTCAGTGTGGATTATCGTATTTCTGTACCTATGTTATTTTTATTATTTGTACATTTTTAAAAGATTAAAATTTTTATTTTGTCATGTATTCATACAATAACTATGAGCCGAATTTTTTTGTAATGAAAGATGAATCATTAGGATATGCTGTTCACGGTCAACTGATCACTTTTGAAATCAACTTTTGAAATATGTCACCGCCCCTACCTACACATAGTAGAACGAGCACACTGATTGGCATACACTCAGTAAAATTGGTAAACGATTGAGGGAAAGTGGTTCCTTTTCTCAATGTTGAATTAAAAGTGTAAGTTAAATAGTTGTAGATATTGAAATTATTTACTTTCTGCTTTTAAATGCATACAAATGTAATAATAATCACTTAACCGATGCATTAAAAAAATAAGTAGGCCCATGACAAGTTACTATTACAAATGGTGGAAGAATACAGAATGTGCTTACAAGCAGATCTCAAAAAGGGCTCTCAAAAATGCTCAGTTTACCGAGAATAACCTATAATGTCTAAAATACAGTATGTGAAAATGCGGTTGGTAATATAATTCCTTTTCATCAGTGAAGTAGGAGTTACCACCCTGTGTTTAGTCACGATTCAGCAATTTTTTGAAATATAACATAAATATCTATTTTTTTANAAGTAGGAGTTACCACCCTGTGTTTAGTCACGATTCAGCAATTTTTTGAAATATAACATAAATATCTATTTTTTTATCATCTGGTGCTATCTTCTAAAATGGTGGCACAGCAACACTTACCTTTACATTCAGTGTCTACACGATNTTTTTTTATCATCTGGTGCTATCTTCTAAAATGGTGGCACAGCAACACTTACCTTTACATTCAGTGTCTACACGATGCACTGTCAACGTACAACAATGGTTTTGAACTGGTTGAATGGTTCCCGAGATATGACACATCATCCTACATTTTTAATGGCAGAAATTTTGAAAGCAAACATCCGGCGTGTTCGAAAACTAAAAAAAGTCAGATGTCTTTCCGAAGTACTATATGTGCACCGAGTTTGGTGAAATTCGGTTGACGCGTCCAAAAGTTTCTTTAGGCGATGGCACCCACCCACGCACATGCACACACATACACACACCTAGAAACTCAGACAGGTAGGTGATCTCATGAGCCTTCATTTCCTTCGGAAAGTAAGTGTAATACAAAATGCGACTTATGGCTTACAGTGATTAGTATGGGAGATATGTTATATTGTAAATACGAAAAAAAAAAATGTTTCTATGAAAAATGCGTTGAAGTTACTCGAGATTAAACAATGCATTTCTGGATAGTGTATTGTTGAAAGACGATTTATTATGCCATGAAATTTGGTTTGTTAATACCATTCCCTTCGTGAAAAGTGGGATGTTACGGTACTTTTGTCCCTTACGGTCCGAAGGGAAGAAAGGCCTATGAGATCACTTTCTTGTTTGTACGATATGTGCGTGTGTGTGTGTGCGTGTATGAGGGTGGGTGGATGTCTGTGAGTACTCCTCTGAAATCTCTTTAACCAATTAACTAAATTTCACCCAATTCAAGATACACATATAGTGCTTGTAAGGACATCCAACTTCGATAGTTTTCAACAACGTCGTAAGCTTATTTTCAAAATGGCGGACTATTAAATATTTATTGTGCTATTCAAGTTCTTGGGATAGATTTAACCAATTTAAACGGAATTTACTATTTTGACAGCTTATTATTGAAATACGTAATCTAGAGATATACACTGTTGATTGTGAAAATTGCAACACCCAGAAAGAATAGCCCGGATGAATCCAAACTCGGAGTATGTGTAGAACAGTGTACCAGTATTAAGTGTTTACGATTGCAGAGAGATGGCCTACACGTAGACCCAGCAGCGTCCTCTCGTGTGATTTAAGCTTGGTCATAACTACAACGTTTTCTTGCAGAGGTGACTGATAATATATATGTAGTTTTGACTCGATGAGTTGTACATATCTATATGTCCAGTTCACTTAACTTGTTGTTTCCTTCTGTGTAGAAAGCAAGTATTTGGAATTAACAAAGTCGCTTATAATTGGAACAGTTTCTAAGCGAAATGAATGATAATGTTAAATAATTATCGCTCTGAATAGTTATACTAAATGCTGTGCTTGTTCGCTTCTCGGGTTAATATTGCCTGTGTTATAACGTTGAGGGTATAAATTACATGCTTGATCAAAAATACGATGTTTTCTTGCAGAGGTCGCCAAGCTCAGTCAGTGAAGAANTGAGGGTATAAATTACATGCTTGATCAAAAATACGATGTTTTCTTGCAGAGGTCGCCAAGCTCAGTCAGTGAAGAATGAAAACAAGTTCCAGTATGCCTCGTCGAAGTCAAAGGGCGCCAAATCAGCACGTGAGTGAGTTCGAACGGTGCAGAATGATCGGCCTCCTTGAAACAGGTTTGTCATACCGTGACATCTCGGCTCGTGCAGGTATACTGTACGCATACNGAACGGTGCAGAATGATCGGCCTCCTTGAAACAGGTTTGTCATACCGTGACATCTCGGCTCGTGCAGGTATACTGTACGCATACAGCATACAGTACGCATACTGCTACGACAGTGATGCGTGTGTGGCACCAGTGGATAGAAGAGGGTCGTACGCAGCGACGAGCGGGTACTGGACCACGCAATGTTACCACAGTACGGGATGACCGCCATCTTGTCCGCATGGCCGTAACGGACCAAACAGCCTCATGCACAGTGTTGGCTCGACACTGGAGCGCTGAAACGGGGTGTGGACCTTACTGCGTCGACGGTTCGACACCGTCTGCTGCGGGCCGGACTGGTGGCACGCATGCCATTGCGTCGGTTTACATTGTCCAGAAACCACAAACGCCTCAGACTGCAATGGGCACGTCGCTGGCGTGCTGAGTGGCAAAATGTAGTGATTTTGGATGAGTCCCGCTTCAACCCGTCCTACAGTCTGCCGTGGCGACCGCAATATGGCAGCCTGCGTTGTGGAGCGGCATAGCGGACAAACACNGGTTCGACACCGTCTGCTGCGGGCCGGACTGGTGGCACGCATGCCATTGCGTCGGTTTACATTGTCCAGAAACCACAAACGCCTCAGACTGCAATGGGCACGTCGCTGGCGTGCTGAGTGGCAAAATGTAGTGATTTTGGATGAGTCCCGCTTCAACCCGTCCTACAGTCTGCCGTGGCGACCGCAATATGGCAGCCTGCGTTGTGGAGCGGCATAGTGGACAAACACCAAGTGTGATGGTGTGGGGCGCCATTGGATACAACATGCGATCTCGACTCCTACGTATTGAGGTCAATCTGAACAGCAACCGCTACATCAGAGAGGTTTTAGGGCCCGAGGTAATGCTCCTCCTTCAGGCGACTCCACATGCCATATTTCAGCAGGATAATGCCCAGCCACGTGTGGCGAGGAATGTGCAGGCCTTCTTCAACGAGCGATGGTTACCACTGCTTCCCTGGCCTGCACGTTCGCCTGACGTGCCGCCCATAGAACTTGTCTGAGATATGGCTGGTCGGCGACATGTTCGTCACGGTCCTCCAGAAACCACTGTTGATGCTTTGTGGACTCGAATACAAGCCNTAATGCCCAGCCACGTGTGGCGAGGAATGTGCAGGCCTTCTTCAACGAACGATGGTTACCACTGCTTCCCTGGCCCGCACGTTCGCCTGACATGCCGCCCATAGAACTTGTCTGAGTTATGGCTGGTCGGCGACATGTTCGTCACGGTCCTCCAGAAACCACTGTTGATGCTTTGTGGACTCGAATACAAGCCNTATGGCTGGTCGGCGACATGTTCGTCACGGTCCTCCAGAAACCACTGTTGATGCTTTGTGGACTCGAATACAAGCCGAGTGGAGGGAGATTCCCCAGGAACATATATATACGGGTCGTCTTTTATTCCCTACCACGGCGTTTAGGGGTTCTGATTGCAGCACGTGGGGGCTTCACACCTTACTGAATTCTCAAGGACAGAGATCATGTACATTTCTGTAATCCTAATCAATTGTGTATTGTCATGTACCTAAGTTTGGGTATAGAGTTAATTTCAATCACATGTATCCTTCATGGTGTTGAATTTTTCACAAACGTTAGTACCAGTTATACAATTTCGACCAAACGTGGTACGTTGAAAGTATCAACTACAATCATTAAGTATGCAAGTGAATTGCGTCTTTTGTCCACCATTTTTTAAGATAGCGCCGTTTGAATAATGTAACTTTGTCATTTCTTGGAAAAAAATTAATCTATTTCTACCAAAGTTGGGAAACACGAAAACAGCTGTACATCATGTAAACTAATATTTTTTATAGTTGGTCAGACACTTATTTTCAAAATGGGGACAATATAAACATTTTTGTTTACACCTACTATACTGTATCTACGAAACCATGTAAGCAATTTAAACCAAACTTTGTATGATAGCAGAAACTTAAACTATACTAAGTGCTGCTAAAATATGTGATTTAAATGGATAAAACTTTTATTTTCAACACGGTGGTAATTTAAATATTAGTTTAATTTGGTATATATACCATACCGTTTAACTAATTTCGACCAAACTTGGTATGCTGAAAATATCAACTACAGTCATCAATCACCCTAATATATAACCTTTTTGTCCACCATTTTGTGAGATAGCGCCACATGAAAAATGAAAACTTTATGTCTTATCTTGGGAAACAATGAACCGATTCCCACCAAATGTGACAAACAAGAAAAAANTGAAAAATGAAAACTTTATGTCTTATCTTGGGAAACAATGAACCGATTCCCACCAAATGTGACAAACAAGAAAAACCAAAACACGCAATGGAAACAAAATATATTTATAAGGCTCCAGAGGCACGTGTTTGAGCTCGTGAAGAATGGAGGTCTTAATTATACTAAATGAACTAAATTTTATTTTTAGTTTAGTCACACAGCTATTAACATTACAGTAGACCAGTGATTCCCAAAGTTCTATAAACCGCGACCCATAAAAAAAAAAAAGCCAAAGTTCAGGACCCACTTTAATGCCTTATGCATTTCGCTGTTCCATTATGTTCAAATTGTATTTCTTACGTAGCGTAAGGAAGTGAAGGGTAGTAGGATTAATAAAATAGTTAAAAAAGTTGAAGTTTTAAAGAACAATTTTAATGAAAAAGATAACTAATCAAACAGCATTACACAATGTGTTATATNTGAAAAATGAAAACTTTATGTCTTATCTTGGGAAACAATGAACCGATTCCCACCAAATGTGACAAACAAGAAAAAACAAAACACGCAATGGAAACAAAATATTGTTATAAGGCTCCAGAGGCACGTGTTTGAGCTCGTGAAGAATGGAGGTCTTAATTATACTAAATGAACTAAATTTGATTTTTAGTTTAGTCACACAGCTATTAACATTACAGTAGACCAGTGATTCCCAAAGTTCTATGAACCGCGACCCATAAAAAAAAAAGCCAAAGTTCAGGACCCACTTTAATGCCTTATGCATTTCGCTGTTCCATTATGTTCAAATTGTATTTCTTACGTAGCGTAAGGAAGTGAAGGGTAGTAGGATTAATAAAATAGTTAAAAAAAGTTGAAGTTTTAAAGAACAATTTTAATGAAAAAGATAACTAATCAAACAGCATTACACAATGCGTTATATTACTAATTTAGTTTAAAAATCAGTTTGGTTGTAAGAAATCAGATTTTTCAATGCGAAGGATGCATTTGTTTTCTATTTATTCCCATTACAGCTTTAGTGTCCACTTCAATTTTTGTCACTTCCAATCGCAATGAATTCGACACGTCGAGTTTATTTCGGTATTTAGTTTTGATATTGACCATGGCCGAAAATCCCATTCACTGCGTACTGTGCGTAGCATTTTACATCTGATTGACAGTTGCATTGCATGTGTGTAGGTTCTAAATGATAAAATGTATAACTCGTGCATATGTTTATGCATGAAATTATATTTTTCGGTATACCAAATTTTAGTCTGCGACCCACCAATGAGTCGCGACCCATGCTNGTATAACTCGTGCATGAAATGTTTATGCATGAAATTATATTTTTCGGTATACCAAATTTTAGTCTGCGACCCACCAATGAGTCGCGACCCATGCTTTGGGAAATACTGCAGTAGACCCTCTATCTCCACTATTGATCTTGTCATTCACAGTGAGCGCAATATTCAGTGTATAGCTCAATTCTAATTAAAGTCCTTATCAGTGTTTCTCTATTTGTTAGTCACTTAATTCACACTCATTATTTACACATACTCAATCTGTCCATTGTCATAATTTCAAATGTCTTGCACTCATGCATACAGTTAAATAGACCCATCCGCCTGTCTCACTTTTCACTGTACCGACGCTCACAGTTCGCAGACTCGCTGAGAGAGGCTAGGGCAATGACCAAAACATTCTTTGAAAGATAGCCCCCGAAATTTAACCCGGTGAAGGTCAGGAGTGCACGAGTCCCGATAGGCTTATCTCGCACACGCAGCGCATCGCCTTTGTAAACCGCCGCCCGCTTCTTGGACTACCAACGACTTGACTTTCACACAATCTTTCGCTCACAGAAGCTGGACGAGGCAAAGGGAAGCTATGCAGACCAGTAACAAGTAACAATATATTTGAAGTGGGGTCAGACACTATTTAAAAAAAAATGGAAGGAGAAATATTTTATTTGAACACAAACGATACTTTTGTTTAAGTCTTAGAAGAGCACCTACTTCATCAAATTTACTCGCTTACATATGCAGGGGGAAACAGGCTAATAAGCTCAATTGGTAAGTTCTTGTCTATAGTCAGAATTTTTATTTCAAGTTTAGGTACTTGTTCTTCCAGATTGTATTAGGCTGAGGCTATATTTTATTAGTAAATCACAGTGAGTAATCCTAGAAAACGGCGGGTTGCATTCCTTAGATACGACTCGCCGTGGTCCACCGATGTGTTGCATGTACCTATATCCACCACTCGTCGGAAGAAGACGCCCTTTGCGAGTCGTACTGCTACGGCGCATAACTGCAGCGGAATATTTCTCAAGCGCGTTTCATTTTTAAAATTGTCTGCGAGGTGTTCTCTGCCCCGGCGCCCACCTCCTGCCTCCCCTTCTCATCGAGCAGCGAGGTAACAATTGTGCCAGGTTTTATGACGTCATCATCTCAGCTCAGCTACCTTATTTCGCTTGCAGCTGTACAATCGCGGGACGAGAACAACGACGCAAGCTGCTGCGTGTTCCACGAGGAACCTTGTTACACGAGGTAATGCAGCATAAAAACGAATCCTTATACTAGAGAGGTTGCGGAAAGAGTTTAATTCGAATTTATAAAATCGTATTCATAAATGTTATATTTAGGGCCAGTGACTTTTTTGCGTAAAAATCGGAGCACACAGTAGACTTCAATACTATACACACACCTCAGCTGTTGTTATATCTCCGTTGACTGGCGGTGCCGTGTCCGTATTTGACCGAGCCACTCAGGACTAAGTAACTCCGACACTGAACCTTCGTGATTCGTGCGCAAANAGGTAATGCAGCATAAAAACGAATCCTTATACTAGAGAGGTTGCGGAAAGAGTTTAATCAGAATTTATAAAATCGTATTCATAAATGTTATATTTAGGGCCAGTGACTTTTTGCGTAAAAATCGGAGCACACAGTAGACTTCAATACTATACACACACCTCAGCTGTTGTTATATCTCCGTTGACTGCTGGTGCCGTGTCCGTCTTTGACCAAGCCAGGACTAAGTAACTCCGACACCGAATCTTCGTGATTCGTGCACAAACTGTTAACAAGGGCCACAATTTGTTTTAGCCAATCAAAGAAGCTGGATGACCCTAAGTGCTAAGCAACTATTTCAGTTTCTAATAAGTTCGTATGTATATTTTAGGCGTTGGCAAGTGTTGCAGGTGTCTCGTGCTACTTTTTGATGTCTGAAGGAATAGGTCTAAGTTGCGTAGATATACCTAACGATAATTTTCCAGGTTCAGTGACGANCATTTTTTTAGCCAATCAAAGAAGCTGGATGACCCTACAGAGCTTTGGACTGTATCTTGTCTCGAAATCTTTTCACGAAATATCACTGCCCCTAGTTATTTTACAATTAAATTATTTTATAAATTAGTTAAATATATATGTTATTCTCACGCATTTTGTTCACGATGACAAAATAATGGGACTGTGCTAAGAAGTGATTTGCGTCCACGGTAACGTCAGAATTTTTTTCTTATTTAAGCAAGTTTGTCAGTGTTTTTTTTTACCGCGCTCAAGTTTTGATAGCGCGTCGGTTTTTATATTTAATATAACAGTTGTGATAATTCGCTGCTTAGCTGTCATTTGACCTGTTTTGAAACCAATTTTTGAATAACTTAACGTGTGCGCAATAAAAAAAAATGTATGACGTAACTCCAGTAAAGTTGGCAACGGCGTGGAGAAAGTAGTTCTTCTTCGTGTTAATATCTTGTTATAGCCGTGATGCTCAATTTTGTTTTATGCACATAAAATTAATAACTACCACATTGGGTAACCAACATATATCTTACCAAAAATATCAGTGTAGTTTCACTTTGTCGGTTCAGGAATACCAGTTCTCGAGCCTGTGAAAAATGTTGATATTATATGTGGNTGACGTAACTCCAGTAAAGTTGGCAACGGCGTGGAGAAAGTAGTTCTTCTTCGTGTTAATATCTTGTTATAGCCGCGATGCTCAATTTTGTTTTATGCACATAAAATTAATAACTAGCACATTGGGTAACCAACATATATCTTACCAAAACTNACATAAAATTAATAACTACCACATTGGGTAACCAACATATATCTTACCAAAACTATCAGTGTAGTTTCACTTTGTCGGTTCAGGAATACCAGTTCTCGAGCCTGTGAAAAATGTTGATATTATATGTGGCGAAACAATGCAATATACGCGGAACAGTTTAACCTAAGCAGGGCTTTCAAAAGTCCTCAGTTACTCACGAGCTGCCTCAGCTGTAAAATTATCACTCGGAACAAGCAGTTGAGAAATCTTAACAAGACGTTCCCCGAATTTTATTTTACTGAACACAAAATTTGTTTAGCAGTTACAACAGTACTGTTTGCTAGTAATGACATCTTAATCACTTTTATTTAACCATAAACGATATAGTGACCATTTCAAAATAGTTTCGTGAATTTCAAGAAAATTTTTTTAGAATAACCTTAACAAAACTATTTTTGAAGATGCCAAAAAAAAAATTTTTTTTGCGTGCTATCGAAAATTTTTGCATACAACTAAGTGGCAAAGGTTGCTTTGCTATGGATGTTATAATCGTAGGTAGTTTATATCGTACGCTGTTTTCTTCTTACTGTTGCAAAGAATATGAGCTTAGCTAAGATACATATAAATATACCGACCGCAACACGTTAACATTGTAATTAAACACGGTAAGAGCAAGAGTAATATTTGTTTTTCTGCAAACGATTAAGTCAGCTAGCTATGTCCTTTAAATAAATTCTAAATATTTGTATAACCTTTTTGGTTACTACTCTTTTTATATTGCTAAATTTGTTCACAAAATGCTCTCATTGAATGTTACATATTCTGTTTAACATTGTCGGTATCTTGAAGTCCTTTCGGGCGACAAAATGAGCTTGTTTACAAAAACACGACGTAAGCGGAAGTGAACCTTATGGAAACGCTTATGTCTACTAGCAGATTTAATGTGTATACCGTAGGCGGGGGTCACTTCGTTACAAATGTGGGGTGACTCTGTGGTACATACAATAGTATTTAAATACCCCCGTTTTTGAGTTGGATGTTTCAAATATTCAGTGGTGCCAATTTAATCACTGAACATTTAAAACAACCTCTTTGAAAATAAAGAAAATTAGAATAACAGTAAAAAAATCACCCACCCTTTCACAAAGTCACCCTTGCTCTTAATATTTTATTAATTTTTTTATTATTAATATTTCCATTTTTAAACTAAATCTAAATTTTTTGTTTTTGTTTGCTACGCTAAACTCTCTAAATGAAGAAAATGATTACAATATTTTACAGGGATTTGGCACCCCGTTATTCAACTTATACTAACACAAGTTTGTAGACAGTTGAGCAATACATGAGGAACATAGAATATAATCTCCTAAGTTAAAATCACATGTTAAGCTTGTAACAACTTACTTAAGAAATGCCTGAATCGTATAGGCGGCATCACTCTAGTTTACTCCAGTTCGAGAGTAATAGCTTTTTAAGCTAAAATTTTCTACTTTGGTGTCTAAATTATCTATTTTTTAAAATAAAACTATTTCTCGTCCTCTACAGATTTTCTTAAGAAAAAAAAATCTGGGACAGTACCTGATACCAAATCTGGCCTNAAAACTATTTCTCGTCCTCTACAGATTTTCTTAAGAAAAAAAAATCTGGGACAGTACCTGATACCAAATCTCGCCTACGTAGGCAAAATTGTTCTAAAGATGACAAATTGCTATAAAACTGTAGAAGGCTGCCACTTTAGGAATGCCATAATTATCTATTAAAAACTCGTCCCTTATCCTCTTAACAGCAGTGTGACATAGCCTATTTGTAAGCAATACGCTGAATGTTTGTAATCATGATAATTGCTAGTTATTGCGTCTTATGGTGGACACTAGCACTAAACACGAATTAAGAAAATGTTGTGATCTAAATATCTCGTATTATTTGCTCGTATTTGATAAATGCAGAAATTGTAAGAGCTAAGAAACACCAAAAGGTTTTGTCGTTATTTGGAATAAGAAACTCTGTTTTTATTATGCTGTTCTCTTTCTTTTTGGTTGAATCAATTGTTGAATTCATTTTGAGCTTGGTTTCATCTCCTTGATCTCATGTTGACTTATCTCGTATTAACTTCGTAAACGTCACAGAACAACGCACATTCAGCATTAGTGTTACCGCACGACTACAGAACTGTATAGGATACTCGGTTATCGTTCAGTATAAAATTATACGGTTCTTATTTTCCTTACAGGTTCGTTATTGGTTGAAAGCCGTTCGGGGCGTGTCTAACAAACTATGGTCCAATGGAAGCAAAAACACATATGTACACGTGAACGCAGTTTAACTTGTCCTCAGATGAATCAGCGAAATTTTCGGGTCTCTAGGGATTGTATGGGGGGAGGGGGGGGAAAGGAATTTTGAGAAAAAACGCGCAGGCGAAAAAAAAAATTGTTATTGTGAGTATAGATGCTGTATGGGACACTTTATTTTCGCCTATTTGGGAGACCATTATAAATTACGCATAGATGAAATCGTTGGGAAACTCCTATAGCAATAAAATGTCTTGATCATTGTTGAGTCGTTGATGCTGTTTTTGAGAGGGCTCATCCATTTAACAAAATAAAAGTTTTCATACTAGACTGGTATGGACATAGCAGGCACAAGAATTTTGGTGCTATCCTGTTTTTAACAAAATTCATCTCAGGGAACGTCGAGACATTTCTTTGGACCGAAATGTACTGAGTTTAAGTCTCGGGAAAGCCATTGATATGTGCGCCTGTTTTAGTTGAAACTTTAGGTTAGTTAACCTCGTAAGCAGCCCCTTATTGACCTCCAGCACAATAAGCGATGAAATAATAAACGCATTCAGTCCCCGAGTCCCCGATCTTGCAGCATTTATTAGTAAGGTCATATATAACCGTGACATAATACATAAAGGTACAATAAGGTATGTTATATCTGTGGCTAACTAATTTGTAAACTTCGTTGTAAATTAACGTCGTGAATCGTTCATAACCCCCTCACAGAACACCAAGATCACACTCCAGTCTGACTGCGATAACGAGAAAAATAATTTGTTAGCTTCATTTCAGCGCTGAACAAAATATTGAAACATCGAGTCAATGAGAGAGTGAAGGCGTAATAAGCATATCCAATTGTCCCGAACGCCTGTGTGCAGTCGACACGCTGTGCTTGTCTGCGTTGCGGGCAGCCTGCATTCGGGGGACTTGACCCCTTGACGTTAACTCTGGACTCCCAGCAGTCTCTTTTGCCTTTCGACAACATTTGGAAATTATCTCACGCTCCTCTTCTCAACTGCTTCTACTTAACTACATATTTGTTTTTTTCCTACTCATGCTCGTTTCAGATCAAGAAACCAAAGGGCTCTTAAATGTAAAACAAGCATTTTTGAAATCAACCTATNCCTACTCATGCTCGTTTCAGATCAAGAAACCAAAGGGCTCTTAAATGTAAAACAAGCATTTTTGAAATCAACCTATGAAAAAAAAAAAACTAATGCTACCGCACATATCGGCTTGAATGCTCTCGGTTAAGTTCCCAGTGAATTAATGAAAACNCTTTCGACAACATTTGGAAATTATCTCACGCTCCTCTTCTCAACTGCTTCTACTTAACTACATATTTGTTTTTTTTCCTACTCATGCTCGTTTCAGATCAAGAAACCAAAGGGCTCTTAAATGTAAAACAAGCATTTTTGAAATCAACCTATGAAAAAAAAAAAAAAACTAATGCTACCGCACATATCGGCTTGAATGCTCTCGGTTAAGTTCCCAGTGAATTAATGAAAACNAAAAAAAAAAAACTAATGCTACCGCACATATCGGCTTGAATGCTCTCGGTTAAGTTCCCAGTGAATTAATGAAAACAGTTCAAACACTTGGTGTTGTTTCACGAGTATAATGTTGAAATTTAGGGCTACTGAAATCAATGTTTCCTGTTTTATGCACAAAAGAGCACGAACTTGCGTATTACTAAGACGGTTTTTTTCCTATAAATTCCATGGTTTCCCTCGGATGGCATATGAATAAAACGAGACGGTCAATGGCGATGTTAATGTTACGTGTTTGGCATGATAAAAGACGAGAATAAAAGTAGATGGTTTTATTCCAACTTTTCTGAAGCCTGCTAAAGTTCTACTTCCAGTATATTTCTCCGCCTCCTGCAAACAAAACGTAACAAAATTATGGTTAATTCTACTACATATTAATGTTAAAAGTTTGGCAAAGGAAATATTTTCACCACGCACTATTATCGCAAAGTACCAGATTTGCTCTATTTTCTACGTTAAAAAACATTATAATAATCATACATTAATCATAAAGTAATTTCGTAACTTAGTAAAATATTTTTGTTTTATTATTATTTGTTATTCACGTAACTTAAAAATTTGAATTCAAAATTACCTTTTGGAACAATGCGCACCTAGTGGCGGAACTTTTCTCTATACCAAAGTCTCCCGTAAGGAATCTAGTTTTGTTCCTAACCTGAGTTGAATAAACCTTAGCAAAGTCTACAAAATTACATCAAAAGGGACAACCTATTGTATTCGTGCGAACTCGGTGAAATCATATTTTGCATAAGAAGTATTTCTTACTTTGAATTACCAACACAACTATTTTCTCACAGTTTTTATTCACGTTAATTAAAAATAAAGTATTATAAATTATAGGCTGGACAAAATACAAAGTAAAAGTTACACCTAACCAAAATAAGGCACTTTTTGCTAACGCGGGTATTAAACGCTTGCGATACATGACATGTTTAGGAAACAACCGAACACGTCATACATGGGTGNTTTTGCTAACGCGGGTATTAAACGCTTGCGATACATGACATGTTTAGGAAACAACCGAACACGTCATACATGGGTGATATTTCAAAGGGTTTGATTCTAAAAGTGTGAAGAAACCGCGAATAGATTATACATAAGATGTCTGGCGCTAGAACGATTTGTATTATCTTCTTATCTTGATCAAGGACTCCGTTCCATCTTACTTCGTCATGGTTCAACATTTCGTCGACAGCGGGNGTATTATCTTCTTATCTTGATCAAGGACTCCGTTCCATCTTACTTCGTCATGGTTCAACATTTCGTCGACAGCGGGTCGTTAAAGACGGAACTAAAAGATGACACGTTCCGTATTAGAGAATAAATATGCCATGGGTCTTTGGCAAGGAACCATTACCCCATACGCCTGGAGTGATTAGGTTAGGTTAGGTGAGGTTAGGTTAGGTGAGGTTAGGTTAGGTTAGGTGAGGNTACGCCTGGAGTGATTAGGTTAGGTTAGGTGAGGTTAGGTTAGGTGAGGTTAGGTTAGGTTAGGTGAGGTTAGGTGAGGTTAGGTGAGGTTAGGTTAGGTTAGGTGAGTTAGGTGAGGTTAGGTTAGGTGAGGTTAGGTTAGGTTAGGTGAGTTAGGTGAGGTTAGGTTAGGTGAGGTTAGGTTAGGTTATGTTAGGTTAGGTTAGGTTGGGAGAGGTGATTTCAGAAAAATATGGAAAACCGATACCAGATTGGCCGGATCAAGTACCTAACCAGTGTCCTCCTGAATGCGAGTCCAAATCATTATCAAAGCACAGAGTATGTAAGTATACAGAGTCAAAATGGCATGGCGGTTCCTTTGACGTGGGAGTGCCCGTTCTCTGATTGGCTGCTCTGGGTCCTGGGAACTGATCTTGTGTTTGATTGGCTACCTGCGTGCTGCGAAAACTTTCCTACTCGTCTGGGCTGCCGGCTGGCAAACGGCGTTCCTAAATGTTGCATGCCAGTGACGCCATTTTGCTGGCGCGTGCGGCAGGGGTTCGCGTTGTAGGGCCGCTGTTTTACCCGTGTTTCAAGTACTCCGTGAATAAAACTTCACTTCGTTCGCTGTCGTCATTTCTCTCTTATCGGACAACTTCTTATGTTCGTGTCGTGTCTTACGTAGATTTAGGTCCTCTTCTTTACTACCAACTGGTTGTGTAAAGGGGACGCACGTCGTATTTGAGGCTATACCCTTAAAGTAATGGTACGGGTATATCTATCCGGCGAAGTTAATACGTTGCTTTCGCGTGTCTTCTCAGCATGGCGTTGATAGTGTTTAGTTGTGAAGTCCAAAAGTTTGCTTTCTGAAGGGTCTGTGCATATGGTTGCTACATGACTTCGTATTAATATTAATATTACTGAAGAGATAGTTTTTACACTTTGGTGATTTGATCCCTTGTTTTCGGCATGACGACAACGCAGTTCACACGTCGATCCTATTTGCAGCTTCTTTTAAATTTTCTTTCAGCAGCGACGTTCTGGAACGCGTTAGGTTTTATGCGTTCAGATTACTCCGTTGTTGACTTCGTCTTGCAATTATTAATTGTACTCGACTGAGGTAACTTCCTTGATGGACGAGTTTTGGTCAAGAGTGCACAGTGTGAACTTTAGTCTAGTCAAACCTATATTTCTACCATATTTCCGCGTGTTATATGAAATCAGTCATTATTAAGCCTTTGTAACGGCTGTGTTGTTATCAAAATGGTAGTGTTTGGTTATTATATGTGCTGTGTATTGGTGTTTAATACAATATGCCGTATTTGCGATGTTGTTAAATCAGCTTTAAAAACTTAGTGGAGGTTTTGAATTAAGTCTAATTTGCTCTATAATATCGAAAAGAAAATAAATTCCTTCAAATTTGTTGATTACTACCCATAATAGTATTAGAAAACACCTTTTTATAACCTAATTTAGTCTTATATATCTTCCTACTGCTTGATTGAGCAAAAAAAAAAAAAAAAAAAAAAAACTTTTTTAAAAGATGAACGCAAAAATTTCAACTTACAGTGTTTTCATTTCAGTAATACTCTATTCCATCTTCGTAAATTAAAATAGAAAAGGCTTTTCAAAATTCAAACAACTATATATATGTATATTGGCCTATATAAAACTAGGAAATTTGCATGCAGGTACATTTTTTTAAGCCCTTTCCGGGCAGTATCGTTTTCTTAAAATTGTTGTTTTGTTTGGGCATGTTGTAATTACATACGAAACACATTTTAGCAGATACTTACTCAATACTAGAGAAATTAATATGGGTAGTTTAATAATATAATTTTAAATTACGTAGCGATACACAAATAAAATGAAAAAATTCACGGAAACTGCTATATAATTGATAATGTAACACCTCTGGTAGACAGGTATTAAGTAGTTGAGAGTACACATACCATTTGCCTAGTCTTCTCATTTATTCAAAACTACACGTCTACTAATACAATCCTGTCTGACCATACATTAATCTAGGCTTCAGGGGAAAAAAAATCATTTACAAACGATACTGTTCCCAGCGAAAAATTATGTTGGAGATGAAAAAGGACGATGCTCACCAATTTATTCTGCTTTCTTGTGACGGTTATACTAATTACATAACGANATCATTTACAAACGATACTGTTCCCAGCGAAAAACTATGTTGGAGATGAAAAAGGACGATGCTCACCAATTTATTCTGCTTTCTTGTGACGGTTATACTAATTACATAACGATAAAAAGTCATAGCTATCTGAGTATTGTAAACATTTGATTATTATAATTTCCCACAGTTCCTCAAAACTACAAAGAAAACAGTACTCGTAGTAACTTAAAGGAACATACTTTTAATTCATNGATAAAAAGTCATAGCTATCTGAGTATTGTAAACATTTGATTATTATAATTTCCCACAGTTCCTCAAAACTACAAAGAAAACAGTACTCGTAGTAACTTAAAGGAACATACTTTTAATTCATCGCAAACATCAATGTTCAAAGTAGCGTCGTATTTACTGGATGATTCTGCAGATAAATCATTCCTTATCAGTGGCAGACAAATGTAATTTTACCGNAAGTAGCGTCGTATTTACTGGATGATTCTGCAGATAAATCATTCCTTATCAGTGGCAGACAAATGTAATTTTACCATAGTAATCGTCCGATGATTGCTAAGTGTTTCAGTTACAACGAGGAATTACAATCAGTAAGTAAATGGGTTTTGTAAATAAAGTATTTCGAAACGGTTATTATGATGGTTTAAATGCACGTGGCCTTTTAAAAACCCACTTTCAACACTGTTTTTTAGAAAAAAAATTATTTTTTTTAGTAAGCCTATATTGGAAATCCAACCCGTGTATGGTTTACTTCTGCACACACTGTAACGNAAAAAATTATTTTTTTTAGTAAGCCTATATTGGAAATCCAACCCGTGTATGGTTTACTTCTGCACACACTGTAACGTTGTAAAATTGGGCCATATGCACATTTTAATTATTTACTTGTTTATGTATTTACTAAACGTAATCTGATTTCACCGATATTATTTTTCATCGGCGCATTAATTATGTTAATTGGTACGTAATTAAATTGCTTGTTTAAATTTCTATTTTTATTTTATCGTAAACACATTTATATGCCGTTCCAGTCTATTGTTTTTGTAATGTGTTTGGAAGGGCCTAGTATCTGAGCAGTTATTGATCCATTGCCGTGGTAACTAAGTGTCGTGATGAGTAATTCTCGCCTCTAGCACAATCGTGATAGGTCACTTTTAGACGACGTTATTTAATTACGTGTTTGAAGGGAATTTCCAGCCATCTTGGTGTTAGAAGGCAGGACGCTATCCCGAGTGGGTTTAGCACGCAGGGGCTTTAATTTAGTTTTTGTTATATAAGGATCCGAGCTCGAACCTAAAAAACTGGCCGTCTCGTAGGAGACGAAGACGCGAGGCAAAATTTAGGAAGACGAACGCCTGTATCGGTCGCCGCCCGCGTGTATTTTCAGGTTGATTAGTTCGAACAACCGCGTGTGCTAATATATGCTGGGACTGTAATAGCACTCACTACAGACCCGAGAGAGCCTGAGTATAGAAGCCCGTGATGAGAGGTCCAGCAGCATCCAAGGAGATGCGACTGCCGAAGACGAGATCGCCAGGAGCATCTAGAACTTCAAGAATTCTTCGTTTTAAATAAAAATAAGTTAAGTCTACGAATTATTTTATTTAGTAGCAAAGACAAAATTTTCTATTCAAGTTGAACTGAACCTTGTTCAATTTAATTACGGATATTATTAACATTTTGCTTAAAAAAACTGAGCTAAACTGGAAGCAAAGAGACAAATTAATTAATTTATTATTCTGGAAGTTGAACATTTTCATTGCCAGGCATAAAGTAAATGGAACACATCAGCCACGACAAAGGCTAGTGTTACTGAGGCCACATGTTAAATACAGTCTGCAATTTGATTACACTTTTTTTCTTGTCAGAATTAATTTGTATCAAGAAAGCTAATTGAATTTCACCTTTTCTTTGCAACGTCTCTGCCGAGTAAATTATTTACAGTAGCAGTAGATATTTTTCCTAGTGATATTTCTTGTGGTTTTACAATTGAATTTTGTTGTGCTATTTGGAAGTGTTGATCTGTCGCACGCATAAGTTCCTAAATCTGTCGTACTCTTGTTTCTCTACACAACATTAAATATCTCCATCCTTACACGTTTACGTAACGTAACGAAGCCATTACAAAATGTTTACCTACCGCGAATGTTTACTACTTGCATCGATACGAACAGCGACGTATTTATAGCGTTTTGTTCTTTCGCCGAAGTTGAAACTTTCAACGTTAATGTAATTTGAATGTTATTTCCTCACGAGAAAAAAAANCGTTTTGTTCTTTCGCCGAAGTTGAAACTTTCAACGTTAATGTAATTTGAATGTTATTTCCTCACGAGAAAAAAAATTTTCCACTGCTCCATCAAAACAATGTGCAATTCAATATGAAACAAAAAATGCCTTCTGAAAGACGTTAAACTAAAGCCACCCCCTTGACCCTTGGAATAAAATAAACAGGGCCCTGGCAATCTTATTTGGCAAATACAAAAATAATACAGGCTGGAATGGCAAACTAGCTATAATATCCTAGATTGAGTATTGTGCTGAAGTTAGCTCACAGCAGTCCTGCAATTCCTGCCATGAAAGGAAACAGAGGAAAATGCGAGGAAAGCGTGTGCATTGGAATACACTCACAGCATTTGTTTAAAAACGTTATCTACTTCATTCATCGACACAACAGATGTGACGTAATGATACATTGTGGCCGCGCTAGTTTTCTATAGTTGTAAAACTTAACCCCAGTAAAATTAAATGGACAGCATAATTGCAACCGAGCAGTAAGGCAAGAGAAACTTATTTTATTCATTTTTTTGCCAAAGTTGGTTCTACAGTACCGCCAACATTGGAAAATAGAGTAAACAACAAATGCTTACTTTGTAATGCTGACAGACAATTCGCTTAATGTCTCCAGCCAGTATTTTAATTTTTATTTNAAACAACAAATGCTTACTTTGTAATGCTGACAGACAATTCGCTTAATGTCTCCAGCCAGTATTTTAATTTTTATTTTAAGACTGCCCAACGTTTCCTAAACGATAATGTTGATTGCGTAGTTTTTTTTATCAGCTACTGCATACTAAAATTGCATTCGAGAGAAAAAGAATTGCAATCACGGAGGTGAAACACTACTTTATATAAAAAAATTTCACGCCAATATTTATGTAAGTACACGTATTCTGAAATAACAGACGTGAAAGATACACAGACAAAAAATACCGTGCTACCACCATCAAAACTGAAATATGTAACCAAGCACGTGTCTCTACAGTGTCTAATGATAAAAACTACATAATCGTTTATTACACATTTACGCCATGCGCGGGCAGAAAACATGTTTAAATATGCAACAGTTATTTTAAATTCCGAAGATGTAGTCCGTAGAACATTGACTTAAAGTATTTATGGTAAGGATTAGTTTTCCATATTCAAGTTGCAGGAGCCTGGACCAAACCANGTAGAACATTGACTTAAAGTATTTATGGTAAGGATTAGTTTTCCATATTCAAGTTGCAGGAGCCTGGACCAAACCGAGTGCCCGGACAGGTGGATAGGTTCAATATGCTACCTCGGAATGTACAGAATATAAAAGTGTGACCTTTAACACTTTGAGCTCGGCTAAAGTTTGTTCTGCTCAGGTTGGAGCAGTTTACGGTAGAGTTTGATACATTGGAAATTTCCGCTGCTTAGTACGCCATATTCCAAAGAGGTAACTTTTAAGCTTGCGGTAAANGTAGAACATTGACTTAAAGTATTTATGGTAAGGATTAGTTTTCCATATTCAAGTTGCAGGAGCCTGGACCAAACCAAGTGCCCGGACAGGTGGATAGGTTCAATATGCTACCTCGGAATGTACAGAATATAAAAGTGTGACCTTTAACACTTTGAGCTCGGCTGAAGTTTGTTCTGCTCAGGTTGGAGCAGTTTACGGGANAAGTTTGTTCTGCTCAGGTTGGAGCAGTTTACGGGAGAGTTTGATACATTGGAAATTTCCGCTGCTTAGTACGCCATATTCCAAAGAGGTAACTTTTAAGCTTGCGGTAAAACGCGAAAGTTTTTTTGTTTCGTGTGTAAGAGTTTGTGCTGGGCTCTAGTTGTTACATATAATTGCCTGTGCGAAAACGTTAAGTATTAAATTAATTTTTTTTTCATTATTATTCACGCCCTACAGTCCTGTTAAAAATAGTAAATAGGTAAAAATATAATCGCGTGCGGTTTTTAACTGTCGTAGATACTCTTATTTTAGTGAAAAAAAGTTACCAATTTAAGAAATAAATAAATAAATATAGCTCTTAAAAAAGGAAATTTCTCAGTTTTGTTGTTATATATAATTAGAGTAATTGTGTAGTAGAGTGTTCTGCTAAATACTTCGTATGACCGAATACTAAACCACACGTGGGCGCCTGTTTCGTATATTTCCAGCTTCAGTTAGGAGAACGAAGTTTATTTATTTACGTAAGTTCTAACTTCCAGCACAATATAAATCGGAAACGTTGAAGAATTATATTTGTTTTATGTAAATCACAGTTATTGCATTTGTTTACATGCAAAGCGAATACAATTCGGTACTCACGAAACATAACCGCTACCTGGCGGCGAACATTTTTAGTTGGCAAATTATCAACGTGGAGCTTCCCAACTTGAGCTCGGCATACAGTCACAGAAATTCAAGCCAACGTAGAAGTGAATCTCACATATCCATCANGTAGAACATTGACTTAAAGTATTTATGGTAAGGATTAGTTTTCCATATTCAAGTTGCAGGAGCCTGGACCAAACCAAGTGCCCGGACAGGTGGATAGGTTCAATATGCTACCTCGGAATGTACAGAATATAAAAGTGTGACCTTTAACACTTTGAGCTCGGCTGAAGTTTGTTCTGCTCAGGTTGGAGCAGTTTACGGGANTTTATCAGCTACTGCATACTAAAATTGCATTCGAGAGAAAAACAATTGCAATCACGGAGGTGAAACACTACTTTATATAAAAAAATTTCACGCCAATATTTATGTAAGTACACGTATTCTGAAATAACAGACGTGAAAGATACACAGACAAAAAATACCGTGCTACCACCATCAAAACTGAAATATGTAACCAAGCACGTGTCTCTACAGTGTCTAATGATAAAAACTACATAATCGTTTATTACACATTTACGCCATGCGCGGGCAGAAAACATGTTTAAATATGCAACAGTTATTTTAAATTCCGAAGATGTAGTCCGTAGAACATTGACTTAAAGTATTTATGGTAAGGATTAGTTTTCCATATTCAAGTTGCAGGAGCCTGGACCAAACCAAGTGCCCGGACAGGTGGATAGGTTCAATATGCTACCTCGGAATGTACAGAATATAAAAGTGTGACCTTTAACACTTTGAGCTCGGCTAAAGTTTGTTCTGCTCAGGTTGGAGCAGTTTACGGTAGAGTTTGATACATTGGAAATTTCCGCTGCTTAGTACGCCATATTCCAAAGAGGTAACTTTTAAGCTTGCGGTAAAACGCGAAAGTTTTTTTTTTTCGTGTGTAAGAGTTTGTGTTGGGCTCTAGTTGTTACATATAATTGCCTGTGCGAAAACGTTAAGTATTAAATTAATTTTTTTTCATTATTATTCACGCCTTACAGTCCTGTTAAAAATAGTAAATAGGTAAAAATATAATCGCGTGCGGTTTTTAACTGTCGTAGATACTCTTATTTTAGTGAAAAAAAGTTACCAATTTAAGAAATAAATAAATAAATATAGCTCTTAAAAAAGGAAATTTCTCAATTTTGTTGTTATATATAATTAGAGTAATTGTGTAGTAGAGTGTTCTGCTAAATACTTCGTATGGCCGAATACTAAACCACACGTGGGCGCCTGTTTCGTATATTTCCAGCTTCAGTTAGGAGAACGAAGTTTATTTATTTACGTAAGTTCTAACTTCCAGCACAATACAAATCGGAAACGTTGAAGAATTATATTTGTTTTATGTAAATCACAGTTATTGCATTTGTTTACATGCAAAGCGAATACAATTCGGTACTCACGAAACATAACCGCTACCTGGCGGCGAACATTTTTAGTTGGCAAATTATCAGCGTAGAGCTTCCCAACTTGAGCTCGGCATACAGTCACAGAAATTCAAGCCAACGTAGAAGTGAATCTCACATATCCATCACCACGGGAACAGCGTGTTATATATTGTATTTGTGATTAGTTCATACTTAAAAAGGGACTACAGGGGCGTAAAACATAACTCAGTGTTAGGTAGAGTGCAGCAGTATTAATTGGGGGTTAACTGAACATTTAATATTATACAATAACTATCTAACTACAAACATTACTTGAGGGACCTATAAAAAAAATTACAGGAGCGAGTGAAGAGATTTGGGCGGCTCTTAAAAAGCGAGGTCTCGAGAGCCGATGAGGATGATTGAGTTGAGTATGGAGCAGCGCCAGAATGAGGGGGGCGGGGGAAAGCTGGAGGACCCCGAGCAGGCCCGCCGACCAGCGGCATCGTCCGGCACGATTCCCACTTACGAAAATACGGGAGTCACCGGGGATTGAACCCGGCTCGCCTTGGCGGGAGGCGAGCAAACCAACCGCTCAGCCACAGTGACCCCAAAATAGCAGGATGCTGGTTAATTTTACAAAGGAGTATTCCACGCCACCTCCCAATAAAACCTAATTGGAGAGTCCCCACCTTGTCCTGTTGCCGAAGACTGGTCCAGGTGGCTGTCAGCGACGGCCGGACGCTGACATCTCCAGACGTCCTCTTGGTCCGACGCCCCGATGAAAAACATACGCCGTCCTTAGGATTACACAGTCCTGCATCGGGCGAGTTGTTTCCTTTTTTTTAGCCCCGTTTACTGGCCGGTAGAGGGGGTTTCTGCTTTGCCTGCCGCAGGGTATTTCGGCAATCGCAGCTCGTGTCCTGGATTAATGTTTGAAGGTGTGATCAGGCAGGCCGTCCAACTAAGGCCTGATCACAGTTGATGACAACTGGTTCTGTTTGTAACTGCGTCCCCACTCGCCGCCGTCCTTATTAACCAAAGGCATGCCAGACGCGCATCCTGCGCTGTTAAACCTTCGCTATTGGTCAGTATTTCTTCCAGCAAGTACTGTAGAGTGCTGGGTTGACCGTACCTCGATCAGTAGCGAGATAAACAACGCCTGAGCATAGTCTTCAAATAGTTAAATTTGGGGATACTGTATTAATTTTATTTAATTCGTTGTCTGCGCACTGTTCGTAACGGTTTAACATTTACGCGAGTGCTGGAGGAGCACGATACGACACGACGAAGGCGGAAACAACGACACGACAAAACCATTTTCAGTGCGGCTTCTTGAATTTACGGCATGACAGTTCACAATTTTCCGTCACGATTTACACGGTGCTTATAGAATAAACTATAGTTTCAAAGGCGGCGGACTGATAAAGAATTACGAGTTATAAGCCGTTCAGGAGTTAATTGAGCAGGTTTTCACCCTTCGAAAAATGTCACTGCCACTACCTGCGTATATTTTAACGGCTACACTCACTGTCATGCGCCCGGTAAAGTTGGTAATGATGGAAATAGTGCAGCTCATTGTCTTAACTAACGTTCAGTTAAAAGTGTTAGGGAAACATTCGTGAATACTGAAATGACTTCTTTTGCTTTCTGTCTGTTTTTAAATAACTACAACGAATTTGTAAAATATTTACTTTTCTAATAATTTCATAGTTTCACTTGACCAGCGCATGAATAAGGTGATCACGTCCGTAGAAATGTTGATCTCTAAATAGTACAAAACCAAGTCGCTTATCCGTGTCTGTCCGTGTATTCGCTTAGAACGTCTAAACTACTTGATGAATTTTGACGCTGTTTTCAACATCATTTAGAGAATTTTGCTAGGCAGGTTTTGGTGTATAATACATTTATATTTAATGTAAGAATAGTAGAGAAATGTCGACCCATTTGCAATCAAGTCGTAAAAAACCGCTTTTAGGGCGCTTACATGGCTTGCGTTGACTAAACCATAAGAGATACATCAAATTAATGTGCAACAGAATTGTAGCTCTCAAAAAAGTCTACAGAAAAGTCCGTGACAGCATATGTTTAGCTTTTAAGGATAACCCACAGCAACCATTTTTGTCTTTCAAATGATCGCAGTGAAAACTAAATTGTTACCGGGCGAAGCCGGGCCGGTGCACTAGTTTTACATATAGCGGAAGAATACATAGTTAAACATTCAAATAGATCTTAAGCAGCGCTTTCAAAAGTGCTCAGTTTACCTTGTACAACCTATATAAATGTTAATTTTATGAGTTGAATCCCGAAAGCAGAAAATATTTCTTCCCTTGTACGGTTACTTTTTTCCGTTGTAGGGGAAGTCAGTAGAACTATTTAATTGTACGACGTCGTAGGTAGGCAGGGATTAACGTATTTTTGACAACGAGGTCATCGGAGACGGAGCAAGTTGCTCAGAGAAGCAGGAACGGGGAAAGAATCGGCCATAACCTGTATAGCAAGGAACCACCCCAGCATTCGCCTGGAGTGATTTCGAGAAACCATCGAAAACCGAAACTAGGATGACCAAAATCAGGATGACAAAAATCAGGATGACAAAAATCAGGATGACCAAAATCAGGATGACCAAAATCAGGATGACCAAAATCAGGATGACCAAAATCAGGATGATCAAAATCAGGATGACCGGACCGGAAATCGAACCCAGATCCCCCCGAATGCGATTCCAGTATATTATCGCTGCGTTACCTCGCTCGGAATATCACTGATCGAGTATTAGGTCGGGATTACGATGACTTCACGTTACACGTAACACGCATCACGCTACACATTCACGTGCGCGTAAGACGTGGTCTTTTTGTATGGCATATTATGGCGCTTGACGTAAGCACGTACCTTTGTGTAGTAAATAAAAATATCGGGGATAGGTATTGCTGCTTTTCAGATGAATATTGTGGAGATGCAAGTTATTAAAGCGTATTTGTAACTTATCATTGATATGGCAAGAACAGGTTGCAAAAGTATGGCGTTCGTGGTTCATACGAACTTTAAAAACAACTAGGAAATCACTATAACCCACCGAACAAAATTTCTCTGGGAGATGTATACATGTTTTTCGTGTACATATAAATAAATCTCATATAATAAACTTTGATCCTCTGAGAAAATTAAATTGCGTTTCATGAAGTCGGTCTACTAGAAATTGCAAACACAATGGTAAACATTTTGCCTTTCGTGCAAGTATTTTTACACCTGTGAAAAACATAATTAGTTAACTATAGCAATGCAAAACTTCCTAAACACTAACGAATTAAAAAAAAAAACATAATCCTAGCCTAACTTATATCACTCTTTCGTCCTCATTTCTGGTAGAAAAATATAATATAATTTATATTATTTATTTATATTGTATGCATATATTAATAAAAAACGCTAGCAGAGGATATTGNAAAAATATAATATAATTTATATTATTTATTTATATTGTATGCATATATTAATAAAAAACGCTAGCAGAGGATATTGCGAAAATTAAAGAAACCCACGAAAAGCAAGGATAACACAACATCGTCTCTATTGTGATTGGCCAGTGAGATCACGTGATGCAGTCACGTATCACGCAAAAAGTTGGACATGGACCAGCTTTCCGATCACGTGAACGTCACGTGAAATGATCGTGATAGGTCTGTTACGTGAAGCCATTCCTTGAGAATGCAAACCAATGCTGAGTCCAGTAGAAACGTCACTGAACTCGCTAATTTCTTCTGTGTCCCTATGTTTTGCAAGATCTAGAGGTTTTGAATAAGCGCTCTACTTGCACAGGAAGCCGACTGTACTGTGCAAGGGAGCATCGAGAAGCAGCCGNCTAGAGGTTTTGAATAAGCGCTCTACTTGCACAGGAAGCCGACTGTACTGTGCAAGGGAGCATCGAGAAGCAGCCGAGAGGATTCTTGATGAGAAAGGGACCAGGGTTGGCGAAAGATGAAGAGAGAGGGGAAGGAGGGGAGCAAACCAAGTTTCGCCTCGCCTAGAGATAATATTCAATTATTAAACAATAATCCATGGGCTAATACCCTCGGCGAGGGACGTGCAGGGGGCGGGGGAAGCATCTTCACACGTATTACCGCCCGCCACTGGAATCCCCGTAGAAATTAGTCCCTTCCAACTTTCCCCCTTTCCCCCTCCCAACCCCCCTCCACACCCTATCTCTCTTTCCGCTCCAACGCTCGCAACCCTTCCCAGGAGAGCTGCCTCGGCGCTAACGTCTAGGCACGAGGAGCAGCACGCTACTATACCCGGCACTCCGCCACAGAGCAAGTAAGAATACAGAGGTGAAATGATGGCGCATATCGCGGACTCCAACCGCGCACGCCAGCAACGTGGCGGAATGTGGTTCATCATTCAGCTCCTAGAGACAACTTGCTAGACGGCAGCCCACCCAATAGGGAGTATTGCTCAACGTGCAATAGCCAATCAGACCCGAGACCCGTATCCACAGCTTCGCACGGCGAATGGGCGACCGAGTTCGCTTACATCAAAGAAACCGCCCCACCCCCCCTNGACCCGTATCCACAGCTTCGCACGGCGAATGGGCGACCGAGTTCGCTTACATCAAAGAAACCGCCCCACCCCCCCTTTTCGCTTCTGTTACTTACCTATTCTGCGTCTCCGCTCTCTGAAGGAGCAATGAGTAGAGACCTGAAANCCCCCCCTTTTCGCTTCTGTTACTTACCTATTCTGCGTCTCCGCTCTCTGAAGGAGCAATGAGTAGAGACCTGAAAAATTCGCGAGTTCAATGACCTGCAGGCTATACTCTATTTTTGTATGCAAAATCAGGCAGATTCAACAATCTACCAACTGTTCATTGGTTGCTTGTTGTATTAGCGGAAGACGGTGATTCGGTCTGCATTTTACTGTGTATTTAAAATAGGCTCAGAGTTGTCCAGGAGGTGTAATTTAACGGGTAGACCAATAGCATTAGCAGTACAAACGTACGGAATTTAGAATTCTAGCTTGTCCCGAAATGAAAACGCGAATTTTTCAGGTCTCTAACAATGAGAAGTTCTAGTTATGGTTTTGTAGCCTGCTCGCCGATTCATCACACTTTTTGAATCAAACCTTTGAAAAACCACCCCATAAATGACACGCTTAGTTGTTTCCTAAATATGCCATGTATGAAAAGCGTTTTATGCTTTTTTTCAACATATAATGACTTATTTTTTATTAAATTGAACTTATACTTATATTTTACACATGAGTTATAATATTTCATTTATAGTTAATAATTTAATAAAACCGGGAGAAAATAGGTGCATTTGTAAACTCTGGTAAGAAAAGGTTCTTATGCGAAATGCTATTAGACTGAGCGCGCACGCACGTGGCGCGGTGTCCCTTCGCTCTACAATTCTCGGCTCGGTTAAGCTTTGTCTTTCATGAAGCGGAGGAATATCATGAACATACAACTTTAGCAGGGATTCAGAAAAGTTGGAAGTAACCGTGAATGGACCCTACTATCGAAATAAAAGAAACCTTACTACAAACGGGACGATACCATTACACAAATTCTTCGCGTTTTTTTTTAAGTGGCAGATTGGTACAATTTGACGACTCTTCGGCAGTCGGGTCGTGTAGGTAAGGTGAAGCTTAAAACTTTTCGCTCTGCACACATTTACTAACATTTAAGACAAGCTGGATAGGGCCGTATATAAGGGCGGGATTTCGGGTGTTTAAATCCTCCCCTTATCTACCCAGGGACGTATCCCGTGTTCGTTATTTCATCAAAAAATTCAGTAGTGGAGGGAAAGAACGGCAATTGATTGTTGAAATTACTGTTTTAAACTTTGGTAGTAGAGAATCAATGTACTTTTCATTCCGACCACCCTAAATACATTTTGACTGAATTTGCAGTATACATACCTGATACAAGGAAAATTTAACGCGATCGGTTTTTTGACATGTCAGAGTACATTAGATACAACGTTCGTTATGGTTATTCGTTAAATTATATCTGAGCTCTTATCATTTTGTGACTCTCAGAAATTATTTAGTAACTGGTAACATTTAAATTGGAAGTTAATATATTAAACGTTCTCCTAAAAGTGTGTCGCTACTAGGCCACCTGAGTTATACAGAGTGGTGGCCAGTAGTTTATATAGTTAAAATATTTAGGTGCAGACTAAAGGCACCTGAGGTTGTTGCGTTAGGGGTAAACAAATACTCGTAACCTCCGTTATTTAACACACCAGTATTTTATTGATCTGAAGGTCACATAGGTATTTACACACATTGGCGAGACCGAACCCCCCTGCAAGTCGTAAGCCTGAAGGGCTGGTGGGCTGAATACTATGCGTCGGGGAAGGTTGTTGAAGGGAGACGTTTCTCTACTTATCTGTGACTGCGGCTTTTGGTGAGTTGTCTTCGTTGGTAGCTGAGGCAAGTGAGTTGGGTGGCCCTTTTGTCAGGCCCTCGGACTGGCTCTCGTTGGCGTACTGTACCAAGTTGGCTTCTTCCTGCGGCTTCGACTGACTCTCTCGAAAGTCCAAGATTGGTTTCCCTGGACTTCCACTTTCTCTTCGACCCCGGCTGGCGTTCCTTTTTGGAGAACGTGGTCTCCTCGTCCTTCGTCCGGCTCGCCTTTTCTGACTTTCCCACCCTGGAAACTGGCACTACGTTTTCGGAAATGAACTCATAAGTTCTCGGCACTTTTTCTGGGTTTGTCTCGGGAATTTACACATGAAGTTTCGGCTGTTCCTGGGTTATCTCCTCGGTGACGTTACTATTGACTCACTGACTGACTGATTGGCTGACTGCTCGCCTCGTCATGCAGCGCACATCTATGTCTTCTCGGGGAATGGCGCCTCTCGGAATGGGGCTGCCACTTGTTTCCGAGAATTTACTCATATTCTCGGTACTGTTCTCGTCACACGACTGATTACTCCCGTTTCTGATTCGGCTTCTCCCGTTTCGGCTGTTTCTATCTCATCTCGCGGCTGTAATGCCGAACAACTCCCGTCTCGGTTGAACAACTGACTGCGAACAACTGATTGTACATTACTGCCTAGGCCGGGTCCAAACTCCGGCCTGGTGATACGACTGCCTCTCGTCCTAACTGCCTTCTTCACCTCGCATTGCAGCTGAACAACTCATCATGAACAACTGATTACAACTCCTCTAGAACGACTGAACACGACTGTCTGATCACAACTGTCCTCGTTCCCTTGCTGCTACGGAATTTAACCTGTCTCCCGCTATATTAAAGTTGGCTGTCAGCAGTTTGTCGCGAGAGAAATCGGGAATTCCCCCGTGTACCTAGCACGTTTTTTTTGTGTAGGATTTCGTGTCTCGTCAGCTGCTCGCGCGCTCCAACTGTGGTGGAGAGAGGGTGGGGTAGGACATTTATGGGGGTTCCTGGGAGCTGTGTCTGCGTTAATTCTCGTCGGAGGCACCCCCTGTTTCCTTCGCCGAGGGCTTATAACAGCTAATTCTTGGGACTTACCCTGTTTCTCTCTCGCTTCGGTTCTTCCCCGCGTGTCCTTATACAGCGGGACTGTCCCGCGGATACTTCTCAGGGTGTGAATACATCGCAATGCCTATCCCCTGTACCCGTCACACGTCAAGTGTTATTGCAAGTATACTTATTTTAAAATATACATATATTGCATATAGAAAAAAAAGCTGTCTTCAATTATATACAAACAGTTTTGTCAAACTTGGTGAATTACTGAAATGTCCTCTTTAACATTTTATCCTGTCGTAGTATTTGAAAGTTTCAAACTGAATTATTATTGTGATTCGAGTTCAAACCCCTCTCTTTACGAAGCTTTACCTACGGGCCTGAAGTTAGATTTAAGTCACTTATAATCATTATTTTAGCAAAAACATTTCTGTTGGTCTATGCTTTCCCACTAACTACAGTCCCGTTAGTTCATACGACATTTGACACATTTTCTCCACTGAATAAAGTTATTACATATAGGTTGTCTGTCAGTCAATGAAGTACCGATTTGACAGTCCCCAATCAAATAACATTTCATATGTAGCAGGTAATAAAATTTATGTTGCAAATTTCAAGTGGTGGTATTTTATTCGCGACAATTACTGCTGACGTGCAGTGAAGTTATTCTAGGATCCCGAAAATCATTATCCCTTCGAGAACACCACATATTTACTGGCACTGAGGACAAGGTTGGAGTGAGCTGCCTATAGCCTTCTCTACAGCAGGATCACTTGTGTGTCGTACTATCTATTTCCACTTACCATCGTCCTATAGATAGGGCCAGTGACTTTTCGCGTAAAAATCGGAGCACACAGTAGACTTCAATACTATATACACACCTCAGCTGTTGTTTCACCTCCATTGGCTGCTGGTGCCGTGTCCGCTCCGCCTTTGACCAAGCCGCTCGGGACTAAGTAACTCCGACACTGAACCTTCGTGATTCGTGCACAAACGGTTAACACGGGCGAGAACATTTTTCAGCCAATCAAAGAAGCTGGACGATCCTACAGTGCTTTGGACTGTATCTTGTCACGAAATCTTTTCGCGAAATATCACTGCCCCTACCTATAAATCATGGCCACACCGGGCACGCTTTCTGCACTCTGCCACGTTTATTATTGGCTGACCGTCGGCCAATGAAGTCGTCTGCTGACTGTCTAACAATCAAAGTGTCGCGACAGACGTGACAGGTTTCACAGTCGATCGTGCCCACCTCGGAAATATTGAAAATAACAGTTTTATTCTTGCGAATTGAAATGTCGACAAGTTGTAATTGTTTTTTTTTTTTTATTTAAATAAAATCCAGCGAAAAAGTGAAACTATAAAAGGTGTTCAAGAGCAAATAAATTCCCATACAAACGTAGCTCCGAGTGTACAGGTATTTACTCCTCGAACGGTCAGCGAAACAAAAGAAACTTCGACAATGCGAATTTAGTTTCCAGCGGCCGGGAAATAATATTTTTTCAGTGTAACCCGGGTTACACCGGGTTAAAACGTGTTAACGTCTCAGCGACAGTGACGTCATTTGTAGAGACCTGAAAAATTAGCTTATTCATTTTGAGACATGCTATAATTCATAACACGTGTGTCGATATAACTTTAGCCGTTGGTCCACACCGTGTTTGACACCTCCTGGAGAACGCTGGCCCAATCGCCGCCATCCACTGTGACAGCAGACAACCAATGTGCATTTAATAGCGGCGTATTTATACATAACACTGTAGAGTCTTAGCCTGCAGGTCATTGAACTCGCGAATTTTTCCGGTCTCTAGTCATCAGCGATGGTAACACGTNACTGTAGAGTCTTAGCCTGCAGGTCATTGAACTCGCGAATTTTTCCGGTCTCTAGTCATCAGCGATGGTAACACGTCGCTCAGAGAAGCAGGAAGGGAGAAGACATCGGCCATAATAACGACCCCACCACGCCTCTGGAGTTTACACAGGACAAAAATTGAAGTCCGGATGGCAGAACAGGAGATCGGACACATACCTTCCCTAACGCGAGTCCAACTTCTCACCACAAGTGAAACGACATAGCGATTCTTTTGACGTCACTCTGAATTCTAATCAGTAGGAAGTCAGTGGTTCGCAGTGAAATTAAACTACCCGAATCAGTGAAAATGACTTCACGTAGAATCGGCGGAAAACTACTGGTTGTTTGAGTGAAACAATTTCACTAATTGAATAAGTGACAGCCAATTCCATGCGGCGAATATAATATTGTTTTTATTGACTTTAGCCAAATCATTAAGAAGATATAAAGATATTTCTGATAGTAATTGTTTATATTGTGCAATTTAACGTCATTTAAATTATTTTTTTTTAAATCGCTGTATTTTGAATTTGAACCTACAGTATCCCATTTCCGTAACGGTGCCTTATCAATTACGCTAGGAAGACTACGTTGGCTGTAAGAAGGACAGATACGTATTGTTTATTTTTATAGGAAATATATAACTTTACAATGTGTCATTCCTTTCTGTTTTTAGTTTATTTAGTAACATGAGGATTGTTAAAACAAATAGTACGTGTGAATACACTCGCTTCACCACATTTTATACAGTTTAACCCTTCAAACAGAGCACTATGATGGTTACGCGAAAACGAAATGAAAGATGTAAAAACGGAACGAAAGACTGAATGTTCATGTTACTTGGTAAAATGGTATTATTCAAAACGAGACACTTTTTTAAAAATATATATTTTATGAGTTTTATTAGTTATTTCATTTGATACACATTGTTCAACTAATCCATCAGTCAAAAACAGATCACTAAAAATAGCTAATGAAATGGTCGATGAATCAATGGAAAATGTTAATGAATCAATAAGTGAAGGAAAACTGGCATTTTTTTTTNAGCTAATGAAATGGTCGATGAATCAATGGAAAATGTTAATGAATCAATAAGTGAAGGAAAACTGGCATTTTTTTTTTTCTAATTCGTCAGTTAAATTGACTGAAATGACTGTTGAATACGTCAGGTGCTGTTAAGTGATTTAAACAGTGAACTTATCAGTGATTCCGATTTAGAATGCGTGCATACACATTCGCTGGTTGTATGCACGATGTTCTGATCGAGTACCGTGAGAGATTCCCTATTGTCTGGGCTGCCGACTGGCAAGTGAGTTGCTAATTTGCTGATTGGCAGACGGCGTTTGCCGGCCAGTGACGCCGTATTTTACTGGTTAGCACGACTGGAGTGAGAGAGTGACGANGCTAATGAAATGGTCGATGAATCAATGGAAAATGTTAATGAATCAATAAGTGAAGGAAAACTGGCATTTTTTTTTCTAATTCGTCAGTTAAATTGACTGAAATGACTGTTGAATACGTCAGGTGCTGTTAAGTGATTTAAACAGTGAACTTATCAGTGATTCCGATTTAGAATGCGTGCATACACATTCGCTGGTTGTATGCACGATGTTCTGGTCGAGTACCGTGAGAGATTCCCTATTGTCTGGGCTGCCGACTGGCAAGTGAGTTGCTAGGCGGTGATTGGCAGACGGCGTTTGCCGGCCAGTGACGCCGTATTTTACTGGTTAGCACGACTGGAGTGAGAGAGTGACGAGTTCTGGGCGGCTCTTCACAACGAGGTCTTGAGAGCCGATGAGAGTGAAGCGAGGTGAGTATGAAGCAGCGCCGGAATGAAGGGATGGAGAGGGGCCGGGATATCCCCGAGAAAACTTGCCGACCAGCGGCATCGTCCGTCACGACTCCTGCATGTGAAAATCCGGGAGCGATCCCGCCGGGAATCGAACCCGGTTCGCCCAGGTGAGAGGCGAGTAGTCTAACCACTACATCACCGCGACCTTTTGCAAGGCTGGAGTTCGCGGTGTAAGTCGCTGATTCACTTATGTATTTTTTAATATTATGTGGTGTCACTCGCCTCTGTTAAAATATATTCTATTTTTTTTTACCCAGAAAAGTTTTGTTAAAAAAAATTCTTCAGAACTCCCCGTAAAATTACGTACACGTTGCTTCTCCAATAAGTGACTTCTTACAAATTTTACGTAATTTTCCGTGAATTCACGTAACCTCTCCGGATACTTGCTAGTTAGTTTTTTTGTATTCCATGTTTAAAAAAAAAGAATACAGAAAATAATATATTTTTGTTTAGTGGCTGTAGAAAAATTAAATTGAGAACACCCAAAATATGTTATTCTCAAGTGACATTTGAACACGAATATGAAGCTTTGGAAAGAACGAACTAAAAATTATCTTAGAAATTCTGGTTATAAATATGTTATTTATGCATATCTGACATAGGTACGTAACTTTTTCAGTTTTTAGTAATGTTTGAGTGTTTTAAATGTTGTTAACTGCTATAGGTGCCTGACGCAATTTTTTTTTTTTTAAGTAACAGATCTTTCTAAGTGACTCAGAAATGATAATTTTTTGGCTATAGCGGCGAAGAAGGCTTTAGGTATACTCGGTAATGTTCGTTCACGAAAACAGAAACTATATAGAAAATAAGAATATTGTGTTTACGGAGCTCAGATCCGTTTTACATCGTTACGTATCGCGATTCCGTGCATTAACCATACATTTCCGCTAAAAGTTCTATGATTACACGTAAATTTTAATAGTGCGCTTATACACGTACCTTGCGCGCAAACTGGGTTGCAGTAAATTTTTAATACAAGTTTAAGAAAAAAAAACTATTTTACGTGTCGGCGTTCTGTTTTCACACGGAAATGACCAACACTTCGGACTGGGGCGGAACACAACTTTCAACACATCACGCTTATTAAAAACACTATTTTTCCTCAGTACGACCACAATCGGCATTTTCTGGCTGATAACTGTTCTGGATGAATACCTGCGAAACTAATAGAGGTGATAGTATTGAAATTTGCCACAAACTTTCTACGAATAAAATTAAAGGGTTTACGTTTGAAGCCCCTTAGTAAATGTTGTACGACGGAACGTCTACACACCTTGCTCGTAGCGATTGCGGACCCCTTTATGCGCGAGTGAGTGTCACCCTTATCGCCTATCATATCTATAAAACTTCCAGCTCCAGTGTGAATGGTTTCAATTTGGGTGCCACTATCTTTTGAATGTAGATAGAACGAAATTATTTTCATAATGCCGACAACTCTAGACAGTAACACATGAAACTTAATTACAGGATTTGGGAAATATAGCCACCTACAAGGGCCTGTTATTGACTCAGAGTTCACCTGGGCGTGTCGAATAAACTACGGCCCAATAGCAAACGCGACTTAAAGGTACACGTGGTTGGAGTCCAACTTGTCCTCAAACGAATTCGCGAAATTTTCCGGTCTCTAGGNAATTTTTCATTTATAAAAAATCACCGTCCACAACTGCACTGGGACGCCGGATCCAAGATAAGTTGACAGCGAATTGAGAATAATAGTCCCACGCTTTGACATTGTATTAAAAGTGTAACGTTTAAGTTTATGGTAAATTAAGTAACTGTTCCTTGGTTTATACTTAACGCACAAGAGCACGGATTCACAAATTATTAACACATTTATTTACCAAAAAGTTTCTCCGTTTTCCCGGAATGAGGTATAAATAAAGTGACGAGAGCCCTGACTATGTCAATTTTACATATGGCGGACGAATACAAAATTAGGGGAAAAGGAGATCCTACGCAGGGGTTTCAAAAGTGCTTAACAAACGCTGAACAGTCTCTATTCAAGNGGAGGGGGGAGGTTAGCACTTGCTGTCCTCTGGAAACAGTATTTTTCCCCCATGAAATGTGAAATAAAAATTTTTACAACACATAAATTGCTTATTAGCGACGTTACTTCAAAATACAAATCTCTGCTGGGAGGAGTAATCGAGTTATTCCTGGTTTTCCATTATTTTGCTTTGATATTTGTTTCGGCATTTGTATTTAATATTATATTGTATACTATTAATGTAGGTTTTATAAAGAAATACTCCGGATCACTTGAATAAACTATTTATTAGTTTTATGAAAGAACAATATAATTTGAACAAGGCACATAGCGCCATGACACAACAACGGTAGCTTGATAGCTAATAATTTGTTTACAGTATTGCCATCTTAAGAATATAAAAACTTTTAATATTGCATTGTATATTATATTATAACAGTTAATAATAAACAAATTTATTCACGTTACAAGTCGTGAATGCTTGTAGCATGCATTTAGGGTAAAACCCAGCCGTAAATCTCACACTCCTCTGAAGGGAAACTTTTTTTAAAATTTTCCCCTTGGAAAATATCTTGGGAACGACCATGCTCGTCGCTGCTGTTAAATTATATCACTGAAATAATGGGACTGTTCCTCTCATATTGTGCTTTGAATCTTATTACTCTGCATGTTTCTATAACGAATAATTACTTAGCAGCATCAGAAATCAAAGGAAAATATTTCCCTAAACCCAACGTTTCCGACGAACTTGCGCAGAAAAAAAGAGTCGTNCAGCATCAGAAATCAAAGGAAAATATTTCCCTAAACCCAACGTTTCCGACGAACTTGCGCAGAAAAAAAGAGTCGTGTGTTTTGTCGATACCCACCACCGGATCCTTACATGAAGCATGCTGCTACGCGCATGCGCTGCGCATCCTGCAATGAGTATCGGCTAATGGCTAACAGTTAATCTGAACATTGACGTCACCGGTAAAACAGTTTGCTGCGTAGCTAAACTTTTTTCCTCTCGAAAACCCTTTATTACTGTAACCGTACAACATGACATGTTACTCCTGTTGCCTACAAAAACGGTCTTGCATAACATTTCTCTAAAAATCGCTACATAATAATGCTACAAAATATTACGGACTTTCTCAATTATATATATATATATATATNCACGCACGTACATTTGGATACAAACATTTTTTACACATGCCTAATATTGTGGTTGGTTGGTAATTTGTCTTTGGTAATTTGTTAGCTCGAAATTGACAAAATACAAATTTCATGATAACAAAATAAGCCATTAGTTTTACAGAGAACGTCGGGTCACGTAATAAATGTGTCAATATAACGCGCCGTAAGACTAGCCTCGAGAAAAAACATCTCTCAAGTTTCGATATACACAAAGCGTGAGAGAATTCCGCCAGTTTCCGATTACTGCGCACTCTATCAAGGGAACAATGAACTAACGTAATTAGTTTCAAACATCGCCGTCAGGTAGTAGCACACGCTGTGTGCTTGTAGAGCTCTGTATTTATAAGAGTAAGGCCATTGATTGTCCGAGCGGATGCCGCCAATGTAGCTCGGTGATTGGTTGAGACGCACCGCGACGCCATCTTGTCCCCAACTGAGCCACGCGGTTTAATGCAGTTGTAATGGAGAGAAACACGTCTTGCGCTTCAAAATTGATGAATATGCCGAGTTGTTGTGCTAATGGGTGTAATACATAAGCTGGAATGAGTGTACTATTTCACCGGTTACCTTCACACGAAAGAATTACCGAAAGAAAAGCAATCTGACTACAAAAAAATTCGAAGGAAATATTGGATACCAGGAAACAGTGCCACTCTTTGGTAATTAAAGTATCAGAATGGCCCATTATCATTTTAAAGTGACTAATGCATATTGAATATCAATGTGCATTAATCTTTTTTTCATTTTGAGCTATGTATAATTTTTCTTATGCTTATCAGCATAATATCTTAACGGCTCGTATGTTGCAGTAGCCAAAGAAAGCGTGTTTATTAACGTTACCGTATAATAACAAAATGCTTATACTCTGTTAATCGCGTAAAATTAAAATGATTGTGCATACCATGCAGAATAAGTACAGCATTTGTTTGATGGTATGGCTTATCTGAGAGCTCTCATTTATTCTCTGTATTTAACCCGTCGCCGATTTATTTTTACATCACGTCATGTTATAAACAAAATTTGGATTGCATAATCACTGTGGCAGTTTATATTTTTCTTTAGTCGCAAATTGACGGCTTTGCATTTCATCCAGGCGTGATGCTGCCATACATATTCAGAAAAATACTTTACAATTGCGAACTGGGTTTTGTTGCAATTAAAACTNAATTGCGAACTGGGTTTTGTTGCAATTAAAACTGATATTCAACAGGATTACGGCATAACTTTACCACGATTACCAGGAGTGTTAGACCGTTTCCCTTGCAGGAATATGATAAGATATCTCTGATATTTTACTGCGCTGTGATATTCGAAGTAGAGAATGTTTTTAAAAGAATTGCCATGCGAGTTGTTATCAACCCCCCACTGTTCGCAGCAGTGAAACACGACGGGGCTTCATTACACTACAGCTCTGCTAAGTTTTTTGCGTAGTGGCGAATCGCGTTACGAAAACCACGCCAGCACTCCTCGTGAATTGTTTTTTAGTTTCATTTATGGCGACCACGATATCTCTAGCTCGTGTTGCACACCGTTTTTGTGAAACAACCAAACACATCATACATGGGGCGATTTTTGCTAAGGTTTGATCCAAGAAGTGTGCAGAACCGCGAATAGACTATACAGGATGATTCTAAAACCACGGGACAAACATTGAGGGGTGGTAGAGCTCACTAAAAAAAACAATTATTGTATAGGAATATATGGGCGGGAGTGACGCGTTGAGGCACAAACACAAAAACATAACACATTAACGGAAACATAAAATGTTTATTAGCAGCATACTTAACGAGTGATTCCGTAAAGAAAATGTTAAAAACAATTGCTGGAAATGCATCCACCAACAGTCACGCATGCTTGGCGACCTCTACATATGGCGTGATTGGCTGACAATGGTGGCGTGCTTGAAATACCCGGCGTATTTGAATCTGTTCGCCAATCATTCCACCGACGCTACCAAGCTTGCATTATTGTCGGTGGTAGCNCAATGTGTTGCATTTCATGTGTTATTTTTGTGTTTGTGCCTCAACGCGTCACTCCCGCTCATATATTCCTATACAATAATTGTTTGTTTTAGTGAGCTCTACCACCCCTCAATGTTTGTCCCATGATTTTAGAATCATCCTGTATAGCATTCGGCACAGCATCTTGCGCGATCGTGATTTCAAGCCTTGTGACGTAAAGGTACCTTAGCTCATTTTGAGGTTAAAGGTCGGTTCACGACGGAAAACTTGTAGGCCTACGTATCTGAATGCCCAAGAAGGTATCTTTACGAAACGATTCATGGTTATCGCGTGCGTGTCGTGTAGGAACATCCTCGACGTGTAGGAAATTGCGATGTTTTATTTCTTGACGTATATGCAAGGCCTTCAGATAATAGAATTAAAGGAGAATTACAAGTAATTAATTGCATTTAACATAATATCTTATTTCTAAAAGAAAACTTCCTTGTTAAGTTTCGTTTACTCTTTTAAACAATACGTGTAATTAGTTAGTAAAAATTAACTGTATTGAAATTTTTTGTTGTATTATCATGTTTTGCGTCATATTATTGACAGATCCTGTGCAGCAAGTGTTAACAGGATATGTAAGCAAGTGAAATGAAATTTTAATTAGTAATAAATCACTTCTTCTCTAAATTAAAATTAATTTCTATAGTCGTGTGTCTTTGATTGAACATTAAGACTATGAACCACAAGATTGTAAATGTTCTACGCAGACGTTCCTTATGTACACGAGTGGAGTGAAGAGATTTGAGCGGCTCTTAACATCGAGGTCTCGAGTGTCGACGAGTGTGAAACGAGGTTATAATGGAGGAGCACCGGAATGCAAGGGCAAAGGAAACGGGTGATCCCCGAAAAAACCCCGCTGACCAGCGGAATCGTCTGGCACGATTCCCATTCGCCAAAACCCGGAGTGACCCGGCCCGGGATTGAACCCGTTTCGCCTTGGTGGGAGGCGAGCAGTCTGACTGCTCAGTCAACGCGGCCCCAACGTATTATATGGAGTCTACAACCACCGTAGTGCTTATCGACTAGTATAATAAGATTTGTTCTACAAAACGAAAATATCTACACTCCAAACCGGAATCGGTGATTTCATTAGCAGACTTACTTTACTGCATCTTCAGTTGATGAGTAGTTATCACTGGTGAATCAGTGGAGTGCAACGAGGTTTCACTGCCAGGCCAGTGCAGTTCTCTAGGAATCTGTAGAAATCACTGTTTAATCAGTGAATACCAGCAACTAAAATTATCAGCAGGATTTCCACTGATTCAACTCGAGAAATCTCAGCAGATCTGCAGTCAAATTCGATGATTTTTTTTAGCAGTTTTAACTGTTTCGATTTTGGAGTGCAGGAACTGGAAGTGCGGGTAGGAAGGTGAGCTTGGATCGCCATTACACTGCAACGTAGAAAGCTGTTTTACGGTCAATTGAAAAATTTCGAAATTAACACATGAAAAATGTCACTGCCATTTCCTGCACATATTCTAACGCACACACCGAGTTGAATGCGCCCAGTAAAGTTGGTAACGACGGAAGAAAAGTAGTTCAATGTCTTACCGCCTGGGTTAGAAGTGCTACGCGAACGTTTGTGAATACTGAAATTATTTCTTTTGCTTCATGTTTTTTTATAATACATGTAACTGTTAGAATTAGAAAACTGGTAAAATATTTTCTTTTGTAATAATTTTACGGTTTCACTTGATCGACGTATGGATAATGTGATCAGGCGCGTGGTGATGTTATTTTTACATACGGCGTAAGAATACACGGTGTGCATACAAGTAGATCCTGAGAAGAGCTACCAAAAGCGCTCTGTTTACAGTGAACAGCCTATATATCCTCAGTTCACTGGGTACAAGGTTGCCGACCGCCGTCGATTGCACCCTTCTTTCTGGGTCCTCATTACAATTCTCGTCCCCGCACGATTGGCTCTGACGACTTTCCTTCTCGTTGGCCCATTCGCGGCTCCCGGGTGGAGGTATAGCATCAGCCAAGGTCAAATTATTTTCTGAGCAGTAGCGGATTGCTAGCTTTGTTGATACTGCGAAGTGGTCTCGTCTGTGTATACATGTTGAATTGGGCAACGATCGCTGGCAGCTTTCTTGATCGTGGTTTCCGCTGCTCGTGGCAATGCAACTGAAGTTGTTCAGAGATCGGAAATAATTGCAAGACTTTGCATTCGATTGGGTAGATAAGTCTTCGTTGAGAAAGATATAAATAGGGCAATTTCACTATTTATTTACGTTAGTGTAACAACTGAAGTTTCGGCAGACTCGTGGATATAAGGCAGTAAGTTAGTTACAATGTAAATATTTGCGGGAGGTGGAGGGGCACACAATGAATTAAAAAAGAAGAAACTAAGTAGAATATTCAACAATATGAGACGTGTAACTATGTTTTTTTTTGTGTGTGTGTTCCAGATTCCGTACAAAATGATAATTCTCTTCCTTATGTTTTTGACCGCGATGTTTTACGATGGGGCCGATATCGCGAGCGGAAGAACCAAATAAAGCAGCTTCCAACAGTTTGCCAAGGATCAAACCCATCATCAAAGGCCACGTGAAAGATGTCAGAAGTATCGTCCTGTATGCTGACGGCAGCATTGCTCTGGACCTGATTCTCAGATCGCTGCATTCAGCAACAGTGCCGATGTACTACCGATCAGATCTCCCAATGGAACAGCAGCATGCTTAGGCAAAGCACTGCTTTCGTACTTTTACCAAAGACCGCCAGAGTTGACGTATTTATGGATCACTTGGCACAAGTCTCTTTACTTCCCGTAAGGCATACACAGGCCCAACTAATATTTACGGCTACGAATTTTGCTGGGAGACAAACAGACTTGCCTTTCGAGCTGCAGAGCACCGTCTGGAAAATAAAACGAATCTTTGAATTCCTTAGTAACAAGTTCAACTGGAAGCAGCGTTAAATCAGGTAGATTTGATGTCGCCAAACGNTCAGCCAAGGTCAAATTATTTTCTGAGCAGTAGCGGATTGCTAGCTTTGTTGATACTGCGAAGTGGTCTCGTCTGCGTATACATGTTGAATTGGGCAACGATCACTGGCCGCTTTCTTGATCGTGGTTTCCGCTGCTCGTGGCAATGCAACTGAAGTTGTTCAGAGATCGGAAATAATTGCAAGACNGCTTTCTTGATCGTGGTTTCCGCTGCTCGTGGCAATGCAACTGAAGTTGTTCAGAGATCGGAAATAATTGCAAGACTTTGCATTCGATTGGGTAGATAAGTCTTCGTTGAGAAAGATATAAATAGGGCAATTTCACTATTTATTTACGTTAGTGTAACAACTGAAGTTTCGGCAGACTCGTGGATATAAGGCAGTAAGTTAGTTACAATGTAAATATTTGCGGGAGGTGGAGGGGCACACAATGAATTAAAAAAGAAGANATATAAGGCAGTAAGTTAGTTACAATGTAAATATTTGCGGGAGGTGGAGGGGCACACAATGAATTAAAAAAGAAGCAACTAAGTAGAATATTCAACAATATGAGACAACGTGTAACTATGTTTTTTTTTGGTGTGTGTTCCAGATTCCGTACAAAATGATAATTCTCTTCCTTATGTTTTTGACCGCGATGTTTTAAGATGGGGCCGATATCGCGAGCGGAAGAACCAAATAAAGCAGCTTCCAACAGTTTGCCAAGGAATCAATACCCATCATCAAAGGCCACGTGAAAGATGTCAGAAGTATCGTCCTGTATGCTGACGGCAGCATTGCTCTGGACCTGATTCTCAGATCGCTGCATTCAGCAACAGTGCCGATGTACTACCGATCAGATCTCCCAATGGAACAGCAGCATGCTTAGGCAAAGCACTGCTTTCATACTTTTATCAAAGACCGCCAGAGTTGACGTATTTATGGATCACTTGGCACAAGTATCTTTACTTCCCGTAAGGCATACACAGGCCCAACTAATATTTACGGCTACGAATTTTGCTGGGAGACAAACAGACTTGCCTTTCGAGCTGCAGAGCACCGTCTGGAAAACAACACGAATCTTTGAATTCCTTAGTAACAAGTTCAACTGGAAGCAGCGTTAAATCAGGTAGATTTGATGTCGCCAAACGNACGAATCTTTGAATTCCTTAGTAACAAGTTCAACTGGAAGCAGCGTTAAATCAGGTAGATTTGATGTCGCCAAACGATTAAAACCCATTTATTCCAGCAGGGAAAACAGCAGACATAACCAAGTTCCCACGATCTGTAAGAAAAACCTGCATCTGACAAAATGGGATATCCAGTCAAATGCCCCGCTACTGATTATCTCCCATTTTCGTTCGAGATAACTAAGCCAAATTGACAGAAACCTCTAAGTGGCATGGTCGGCAAAATCATAGATGCTGTTGCCAAGTCAAAAAATTTTACTCCAATAACTAATCCAACTTCCGTTGTAGATACGCCGAGGTGGGTGTTCCCCAATTCTTTTTATGAAACATTTGACATCATGTTTCCATTCCCTGTTCTACAGTCGTATAACTTTAAAATATGCTTCTTACACGTACGCGATAGAAAAAAAGTTGTGCTGATTGTTCCAAAATCTCAGCAAATGCCCAGATGTATGCATGCAATACTTGCATTGAGTTACGAATTAGGGCCTTTATGCTGGCGTTGCTATCAAGTATTGGTTGTGCTAGTTTAAGGGCTACTCGTATTTCAGTGGCGAATACACACGGCTGTTCAAAAGTTACGAAATAGTAAAATATTTTCTTGGACTGTCACAACACCAGGCCACGTGAGTTTGGTTCAGGCTCTACTTTCTATCGGCCACGTTATTCAAAATAAGATTGAATAACANCAACACCAGGCCACGTGAGTTTGGTTCAGGCTCTACTTTCTATCGGCCACGTTATTCAAAATAAGATTGAATAACGCGTATTTTGGATCGTTCACCAGTTGTCTGACGGTGTCGAAGTATTACCCTGACGTGAACTCAATTGATGACGTAGAAAAACACGGCTTATATGTAGGACTACCTTCCCTCCATGGTTAAAGCATGGTGTTAAACTTTTCAAATATTACATCAAACGCTGACCACGACGATAAAGTTTCAGCAATACNCATGGTTAAAGCATGGTGTTAAACTTTTCAAATATTACATCAAACGCTGACCACGACGATAAAGTTTCAGCAATACTGATCACCCGCCTTATTGTTGTAGACACAGTGGAGGATGGAGCACCAATTACCGACAGGACCACGGGGGTTCTTTATTTCTAAACGGGAGCGAAGTACGAAGTTAGCTGGCCAGAACATTTTCATACGGCAGACCGCCATTACATATCGCAAGACAAGACATTGCCTTTATTTACGTTGTTACCATATTCAGGAGAAGCTTCACATTTGCAACGGCGGCAAACAATGGTATCTGGTCGATNGGAGAAGCTTCACATTTGCAACGGCGGCAAACAATGGTATCTGGTCGATGATAGAGTCTGGTGTAGCGGACACAATTTCGACGAAAGATTTTCGGAGAGAATTGTCGTATAATTAAAAAAAAAACTGAGGGCACGAGAATGTCTCTTAATATAGGGCACGTGCAAAGATATTTTATTACACTTATTATTGGCTATGTAATCAGTTCCTTCGTTTTTGCAGCGGAAGCTACAGTCCAGAAACTACAGTTAATTTTTAATTAAATGTAAGATTAAAAACTTATTTGTCACCTTACTGAAATAAATACGAGAGTAGTATAGAAATAAAGGCAAGTACTTTTCTGCAACGATAGGTAAATACAGATAATGTTTGGCATTGTTAAGACTGGGATAACATAAATCGAAGTATCGTTTCCCCTCTTTATTTTACAATAGAAAGACAGTATTTTATAAACATTAAAAAAATAACCAAATTATTAAAACATCTCTTAAAATGTTAATTTGTCCGCAAGTTTGATGGGTAAAATTGTAGAACTAAAAACGTGTTACCTTTAAAGTGCAGTTTGAACAATACTGCATTAACACCTAATTGTGTGCGTTTTTATAAAAAACACTATTGTTAAAAGAAAGTATTTTGACGTTACGTTACTATATTTTGGAAGGATAAGTAATAATTTCAATATCATAAATAAAGACCGAGGAAAATCATGACAATATGTAGAGTTAGCACATGTTTAGAAATACTATGGAGCCTTGCTGCTTTTACAATTAAGTGACGTATTTTAAAAATCTCAAATTTCATTATTAGGGTACCACAGTTTTCATTGGCCTTATGAAGTAGAGTACATAGGCGACAGGGAATTATGAAACAAAATGTCAGCANATTTCAATATCATAAATAAAGACCGAGGAAAATCATGACAATATGTAGAGTTAGCACATGTTTAGAAATACTATGAAGCCTTGCTGCTTTTACAATTAAGTGACGTATTTTAAAAATCTCAAATTTCATTATCAGGGTACCACAGTTTTCATTGGCCTTATGAAGTAGAGTACATAGGCGACAGGGAATTATGAAACAAAATGTCAGCAGGTATTCACAGTACATAACAAATTAACAATCAACATCGTTAATGATATATAACTGTCTGAATATAAGTCATTTCAACGAACTTGCACTCTATACAGTTTAACAGAATTGAAAAAAAAAATAATTCTGCAAATACAATGCTTTCAAATTTTATTTATAAAAAATTGAGGTCTGTATAATTAAACTTGAGAACAAATAACATTAATATTACATAAGGTTATATAAACGTTTAAGTGCGTGAAAGATTGATTTTTAATGTATTTTGTTATTAGCAGTTACATTATTTAATTACACGAAATGTTGAGTATATGTTTCATGGTACGTCCCATCAGGGCAGAAGTTAAATGTGCATACATATATTAGACTAAATTTCTCCCTGTCGGAATATGCAGGTTATGTAGACTCAAAGGCAAAAATGTTGCATCTTGCTCTAATCATGACTTTGATAGTAAGTCCCTCTTAGACTGCACCTTTAATATGGGTGACCTGCAAGTGAGTCTTTATTTGTTTATAACAAATTCAAGACATGTGTGTTATGTGTAAAGTCGCTTAGTAATAAAGTTATTTTGATTGAAAATAATGAGTGTGTTAGTGTATTTCGTTGTACAGAAACTATCAACCTAAAAATAATCTACACCTAATAAAGTCTGAAAATAAATATTAATGGTGTTTTGGTAACACACTGTGTTTCTTTATTAAAGCACAGACGATGACATTAAAAACACACAAGAGTGAGTGAGTGAAGAGATTTGAGCGGCTCTTAACATCGAGGAATTGAGAGCCAATGAGGGTGAAGCGACGCGAGTATGGAGCAGCGCCCGAATGTAAGGGCACGGGAAACGGGAGATCCCCGAGGAAACCCCGTTCGGCACGATTTCCCACACGTGGAAATCCGGAAGCGACACCCCCCGACGGGAATCGAACCCGGTTCGCCTAAGTGGGAGGCGAGAGTAGTCTAAACCACTACACCACCGTTGCCCCAACATACAAGAGAACAAATCGAAGACTATCTCTCGTTAACAGATGTTTAAAAGCATGGAAACAAACCCACAAGTAATTCAGTCGAGCGTTCTACCAAACTGAACTGAACGAAACAAGACGAGCGACAAACGAACGACTAAACAAAGACAAGGCGATGTGAACGAAACTGTAGACGACCAAGCGAAGAAAGCACGCGAGAACACTGAGAGGAAGACCAGCATGCGAGCTCAAAAAACTGACGATACAAAGACAAGGCGATGCGAACGAAACTGTAGACGACCAAGCGAAGAAAGCACGCGAGAACACTGAGAGGAAGACCAGCATGCGAGCTCAAAAAACTGACGATACAAAGACAAGGCGATGCGAACGAAACTGTAGACGACCAAGCGAAGAAAGCACGCGAGAACACTGAGAGGAAGACCAGCATGCGAGCTCAAAAAACTGACGATACAAAGACAAGGCGATGCGAACGAAACTGTAGACGACCAAGCGAAGAAAGCACGCGAGAACACTGAGAGGAAGACCAGCATGCGAGCTCAAAAAACTGACGATACAAAGACAAGGCGATGCGAACGAAACTGTAGACGACCAAGCGAAGAAAGCACGCGAGAACACTGAGAGGAAGACCAGCATGCGAGCTCAAAAAACTGACGATACAAAGACAAGGCGATGCGAACGAAACTGTAGACGACCAAGCGAAGAAAGCACGCGAGAACACTGAGAGGAAGACCAGCATGCGAGCTCAAAAAACTGACGATACAAAGACAAGGCGATGCGAACGAAACTGTAGACGACCAAGCGAAGAAAGCACGCGAGAACACTGAGAGGAAGACCAGCATGCGAGCTCAAAAAACTGACGATACAAAGACAAGGCGATGCGAACGAAACTGTAGACGACCAAGCGAAGAAAGCACGCGAGAACACTGAGAGGAAGACCAGCATGCGAGCTCAAAAAACTGACGATACAAAGACAAGGCGATGCGAACGAAACTGTAGACGACCAAGCGAAGAAAGCACGCGAGAACACTGAGAGGAAGACCAGCATGCGAGCTCAAAAAACTGACGATACAAAGACAAGGCGATGCGAACGAAACTGTAGACGACCAAGCGAAGAAAGCACGCGAGAACACTGAGAGGAAGACCAGCATGCGAGCTCAAAAAACTGACGATACAAAGACAAGGCGATGCGAACGAAACTGTAGACGACCAAGCGAAGAAAGCACGCGAGAACACTGAGAGGAAGACCAGCATGCGAGCTCAAAAAACTGACGATACAAAGACAAGGCGATGCGAACGAAACTGTAGACGACCAAGCGAAGAAAGCACGCGAGAACACTGAGAGGAAGACCAGCATGCGAGCTCAAAAAACTGACGATACAAAGACAAGGCGATGCGAACGAAACTGTAGACGACCAAGCGAAGAAAGCACGCGAGAACACTGAGAGGAAGACCAGCATGCGAGCTCAAAAAACTGACGATACAAAGACAAGGCGATGCGAACGAAACTGTAGACGACCAAGCGAAGAAAGCACGCGAGAACACTGAGAGGAAGACCAGCATGCGAGCTCAAAAAACTGACGATACAAAGACAAGGCGATGCGAACGAAACTGTAGACGACCAAGCGAAGAAAGCACGCGAGAACACTGAGAGGAAGACCAGCATGCGAGCTCAAAAAACTGACGATACAAAGACAAGGCGATGCGAACGAAACTGTAGACGACCAAGCGAAGAAAGCACGCGAGAACACTGAGAGGAAGACCAGCATGCGAGCTCAAAAAACTGACGATACAAAGACAAGGCGATGCGAACGAAACTGTAGACGACCAAGCGAAGAAAGCACGCGAGAACACTGAGAGGAAGACCAGCATGCGAGCTCAAAAAACTGACGATACAAAGACAAGGCGATGCGAACGAAACTGTAGACGACCAAGCGAAGAAAGCACGCGAGAACACTGAGAGGAAGACCAGCATGCGAGCTCAAAAAACTGACGATACAAAGACAAGGCGATGCGAACGAAACTGTAGACGACCAAGCGAAGAAAGCACGCGAGAACACTGAGAGGAAGACCAGCATGCGAGCTCAAAAAACTGACGATACAAAGACAAGGCGATGCGAACGAAACTGTAGACGACCAAGCGAAGAAAGCACGCGAGAACACTGAGAGGAAGACCAGCANCCTAGACTCTAATTTTGCTATCACAGCTGAGTGTTTGTCTGCAGGAGTTATGTATTGCGGATGTGTACGGAAAACCATTTTGAATAGCATATGTGATCTAAGACGAAAAGCCGAGGCATGATCCGCGTCAGCGATTCCTCGTACAGCTGTAAGTTATCTTCGCAAAAGAAACCCGACGTACCGCAGGAAGAGAAGCTCCGTTGAAAGTGTCTGTGCCATTCCCGTGCAGGTTCAGATCCATTGGCACAAACTGAAGGATCTGTAACTGGAGAAGGTCATCTGCGAAGGATGCATAGCCACTACCAACGGGCTGTTTGGTTTGTTTGAGTGGGCACATTAAAGTTGTTGTTGTTGAGATATTTGGGTGGCTCTTAACAGCGAGGTTTTGAGAGCCGATGAGCGTGAAATGAGGTGAGAATGGAGCAGCACCAGAATGCAGTAGCGTGGGAAACAGGAGATCCCCGAGAAAACCCGCACACCAGCGGATTCGTTGGGCACGATTTCCACTTGCTAAATTTCGGAGCGACCTGGCCGGGGATTGAACCCGGTTCGCCTCGGTGGGAGGAGAGTAGTCTAACAGCTGGGCACAATAATGATCCACATGTTACTAACAGCACGTTATTACCAACAAGGCAGGGTATAGGATGCTGAAGCACAAAATAAAAATATAACCATCATACACCATACNCAGCACGTTATTACCAACAAGGCAGGGTATAGGATGCTGAAGCACAAAATAAAAATATAACCATCATACACCATACGACATAGTGATGCAAAATAGTGCATATACAACATATATATATATATATATAGATATAATTTTATCTAATAATGTTGCATTTTAAATAGTTGGCGAAAGTGTGTAATTCCGAAAATAAAATATGCGAACTTCTCTAAAGTGTCACAAAATGAAAATAAATAATTTATTTATTTTTAAATAACACATTAAATTTCCTTCTACACTATTTGTTTCCTAAGTTAAGCATATGCTCATGGGGTGGCATACATATTGGATTTGACCTTTCACCAATATCAGAGGTTAAATCTGATTTCCCTCCGCTTCTAAATTTACACAATATGGTGCACACCATGTTAACATAAGCTCACTTATACCGCTTAACTAACAGGGATGTTAACACCGAGTTACTTTTCCAGATTCCAGGACAGGAAATCAGAGAGAACAATTCTACAAAAGAATGAAACTTCTTACCCCGTGTGGCTCTACGTGTTCTCCGCGATCGGCATCATGACATGTGCTGTATGTCTGATGGCGGCAGTCGTAGCTGCTTTTACTTGTAAGGTACGTCTCTCTCGTCAACAGTTTCAATCTAAGCCCGAGACAGCGATACAAATCAGTGAAATAACACTGATAGGCTATCACAGATTGACCAATTAAGCGGATCAACTGGGAACAAATTTAAATGACTTACAGTAGTGGAACTTCCGACAGTAGAATGATTATGCCGATTTTGGCGCATCGGGATCTGGGATCGGAGCTGTTCATGCTGTAATTCCGGTCTGCCGGTGGCCATCTTGTCCGCCATGTTGGATGTCAGTGACCTTTGACATCGGTGACCTCTGGCTCAAAAAATCCAAAAAAATTCGAAACAAATTATAAAAATGATTTAAAACTGATGAGACTCTTATTAGGAGACTTTTTTTTTTTTACGAGATTTTCCTTCATAATTTGATTGCATAGGTGGGCGGTACGGTAGGTTGGTTTTGTTGGTTGGTATAGCCAGTTCTGCAGGTACTGGTCCCGTCAGGAGTTAGTCTGGGGTTAAGTCAGTCTCGTCAGGAACCAGTCTGCTTCTTACCACCATACATGCATTGATCAGCCTTCTACGAGGCACCCAAAAATAAAAATTGAAGACCTGAAGGTTATAAAAAAAATATGTAATTTGGACGGTTTTAAGAAGATTAATAAAAATTATCAATTTTTTTGCTGATTACTTATATGTGTACAATAAATTTTGTGTAAAAACATATTGTGTTTTATTAATTTAAAAAAAACTCCCGCTTTATATAAAAAAACATTTTAAATAAAAAATATTTATGTTGAAAAAAAAAATGACAGTTTATGTTTTGCAGGAATAGTCAATGTCACCATTCGGTGTAGGCCGATAGCAGGTGGCATAATCGAGAAATTAACACCAGAAACAAATGACAAACGAAAAAACCAATATGGCGTACTCAAGCAATGTATAAACCAATGACAAACAGAAAAAAAAGATGGCCGCATATAATGGAATGAGTATAAGTTTTTAAAAATAATTTGTTAATAATTTTAAAATAAATATTTTTATACATTTTTGGATTTTTTGGGTCAAAAATTACCGGAATAAATGGCCACTGACATCCAACATGGCGGACAAGATGGCCACAGGCTGACCGGAATGACAAAGCATGAACAGCTCCGAGCTCCGATCCCTAATCCCGATGCGCCAAAATTGGCATAATAATTCTACTCTCGACATTTAGTGGGAAATCACACATTAATATGTGAAATACAGTCATCATTGAATAATTTATCTGGCACTGATTAACATTGGTGGCGTTTTCACTGGTTTGGCTCAATTTTCACAATTTAAAGTTTATAGTGTACAAGTGGAACTACAGAAGTGTTGGTGACTTCTTAGAGAATTCACTCCCTGACGAGACAATACCACACCGCAAAGGCGTGAACGCAGTAGCCCCCCCCCTTACCATATCGTGAAGAGTGGATGTACATATGTCTGTTATGCATTTGATCATAGGCTGTTAAAAGTTAATTGAGCACTTTCTATATCAATGTTTGAAAAATGTCACTGTCCCTTCCTGCATGTATTTTAATAAGGACACTGATTGGCATGCGCCCAGTAAGGTTAGTAACGGCGGAAGGAAAGTAGTTCCATGTCTTAACGTTAAGTTAAAAGTGGTAAGTAAACATTTGGGAATAACAAAATTATTTCTTCTGCTTTCTGTTTTTTTAGTGCATTTAAGTGTTAAGATTGAGAAAATTGTTAAAATACTAAAATTTTCTAATATTATCATTAGGGGCAGTGATATTTCGCGAAAAGATTTCGAGACAAGATACAGTCCAAAGCATTGTAGGGTCATCCAGCATCTTTGATTGGCTAAAAAAAATGTTNCATTGTAGGGTCATCCAGCATCTTTGATTGGCTAAAAAAAATGTTCTCGCCCGTGTTAACCATTTACGCACGAATCACGAAGGTTCGGTGTCGGAGTTACTTAGTCCTGAGTGGCTTGGTCAAANTAAAAATTGAAGACCTGAAGGTTATAAAAAAAATATGTAATTTGGACGGTTTTAAGAAGATTAATAAAAATTATCGATTTTTTTGCTGATTACTTATATGTGTACAATAAATTTTGTGTAAAAACATATTGTGTTTTATTAATTTAAAAAAAACTCCCGCTTTATATAAAAAAACATTTTAAATAAAAAATATTTATGTTGAAAAAAAAAAATGACAGTTTATGTTTTGCATGAATAGTCAATGTCACCATTCGGTGTAGGCCGATAGCAGGTGGCATAATCGAGAAATTAACACCACAAACAAATGACAAACGAAAAAACCAATATGGCGTACTCAAGAANAATGACAAACGAAAAAACCAATATGGCGTACTCAAGAAATGTATAAACCAATGACAAACAGAAAAAAAAGATGGCCGCATATAATGGAATGAGTATAAGTTTTTAAAAATAATTTGTTAATAATTTTAAAATAAATATTTTTATACATTTTTGGATTTTTTGGGTCAAAAATTACCGGAATAAATGGCCACTGACATCCAACATGACGGACAAGATGGCCACAGGCTGACCGGAATGACAAAGCATGAACAGCTCCGAGCTCCGATCCCTAATCCCGATGCGCCAAAATTGGCATAATAATTCTACTCTCGACATTTAGTGGGAAATCACACATTAATATGTGAAATACAGTCATCATTGAATAATTTATCTGGCACTGATTAACATTGGTGGCGTTTTCACTGGTTTGGCTCAATTTTCACAATTTAAAGTTTATAGTGTACAAGTGGAACTACAGAAGTGTTGGTGACTTCTTAGAGAATTCACTCCCTGACGAGACAATACCACACCGCAAAGGCGTGAACGCAGTAGCCCCCCCCTTACCATATCGTGAAGAGTGGATGTACATATGTCTGTTATGCATTTGATCATAGGCTGTTAAAAGTTAATTGAGCACTTTCTATATCAATGTTTGAAAAATGTCACTGTCCCTTCCTGCATGTATTTTAATAAGGACACTGATTGGCATGCGCCCAGTAAGGTTAGTAACGGCGGAAGGAAAGTAGTTCCATGTCTTAACGTTAAGTTAAAAGTGGTAAGTAAACATTTGGGAATAACAAAATTATTTCTTCTGCTTTCTGTTTTTTTAGTGCATTTAAGTGTTAAGATTGAGAAAATTGTTAAAATACTAAAATTTTCTAATATTATCATTAGGGGCAGTGATATTTCGCGAAAAGATTTCGAGACAAGATACAGTCCAAAGCACTGTAGGGTCATCCAGCATCTTTGATTGGCTAAAAAAAATGTTCTCGCCCGTGTTAACCATTTACGCACGAATCACGAAGGTTCGGTGTCGGAGTTACTTAGTCCTGAGTGGCTTGGTCAAAGACGGACACGGCACCAGCAGCCAATGGAGGTATAACAACCGCTGAGGTGTGTATACAGTATTGGAGTCTACTGTGTGCTCCGATTTTTACGCGAAAAGTCAAGGCTCCCCTTGACCGGCGCGTAAATAAAGTGATCAGGCCAATGCAAATGGTTGAATGATACACAACGTGCGTGCAAGTAGGTTTCAAGCAAGGCTTTCAAAATGCTCAGTTTACCGTGAACAGTCTATACCATGCCTGACCAATCCAGCAAACCGCGCGCGTGACGTAGGCAGACAGCCAGCAGGAGAAGCCGCCGTTCACGGCTGCGCCAAGCGTTTTTGGCTGGCGCTGTTTCCGGAGAACGTAAAAATCCGCTGTAATGCATACAAGACGCCGCTGTACGCAATTCCGTCAAGCGGAGATGACTTCACGAAAGGTTTCACTGTATTTATTCGTACCTGCCTGCTGGCCCTTGCGCCACACTGCGGAAGAAAGGAAACGTGACGCCATGACCGTCGGTTGCGTTTGGCGAATACGGTCCTAGGAAGGCGACGCGCATCGTCGTGGTGAACTCCGAGAAATTATTCGTAAAATTACCGTATCAATGTAAACGAATAGCGAGAAAGTGCTAATGGTAAACTGTTTTCCCAAGCATTCATGGTAGCGCTCCTGCATTGGCTCACGAAACGGTCAAATGCGTAGGGAATTATCCAGCCTTGTATAGCAGCTGGTGAAGAAGGGTCCCTTCCCATTTCTCAACGTAGGGGGAATATTAATATGTATTTTCTGCTTTGGTGGGTACAGCTTAGCCCTGTCCTTAGAAATTTCCGACTTGAAAGGGTAACACTTTTGAGAGTGTTTGATATATATATATATATATACANTATATATATATATATATATATATATATATATACACATATATTCCTACATTTGTAGTTTTATATGTGGTAGGTATTATTTCCACAAAATGTGTAGGTTAAAAACTTCCGTTACAGTTCAGGAAGTTCACCAGAAAAATGTTTTACTACAGCGTGGTACCCAAACTCGGATACGGGCATCACAAACGCACGTTTTTAGAGGGTCTCTGTATTCCCCACTTAACCAACGTCCAACTGGTCCTCAATACATCGGACACTACACTGTACACCGTACAACTTCCATTACTCCGGGTGCCAGCCAAGAAAATGTCGAGTTGATTTTGCCCTACAGAATGCTCTTTCCTGCGTAACACAATATACAATCCATCTTATTAAATTTGATAATTTACACTCAAGAGTGCTACCGGTGTAAAATTAGGTTGCCGAAATCTTTCAAGATTCATATGCGGTAGTATTAGGCGAAACTTTATTCAACACTGTTGAATTCAGGCAACATACGACATTACACCGTACGACTACTGAGGCAGTTAATAGATCGAAATTGGGGGCACTGAACTACATTCTTTTTACAAGAGCAACAGACACGAATGCTGATTCGGAATGAGTCATCGTGTAGGCAAAAAGAATGCCCATTGTTCCGAACTACGTGGGTGATCGCGTATTGATGTACGAAGAGGAGCGCTACTTGAAGTATTCCGTGTAAGTTTTCATTAATCAGTGAGAATTGCACTGTTTAAATCAGTTGAAAGCACCTGACTTATTCAACAGTCACTTGAGTCAATTTAACTGATGCATTAGTAAAAATATGCCACCTGTCCTTCACTTGTTGATTCAGTGACATTTCCCACTGATTAATCAACCATTTCATTCGCTGTTTTTCAGTGATTTGTTTTTTGACTGATGGATCAGCTAAACAACTTTCATTAAACAAAAAAAAAACAACGTATAAACTACAAAAAAAAAAGTGTGAGTTTTGCTATTTTTACGACGCAACATGAACATTCAGACTTTCATTCCGTGTTTACGTCTTTCATTTCCAGATAATCATCATAGCCCTCGGTTTTAATGTTTAAACTGCATCGAATGTGGCGAAGTGAGTGCATTCACACGTACTATTCGTTTTAACAACCCCAATGTTACCAATNATAATAATCATCATAGCCCTCGGTTTTAAGGTTTAAACTGCATCGAATGTGGCGAAGTGAGTGCATTCACACGTACTATTCGTTTTAACAACCCCAATGTTACCAATCAAACTTTAAACAAAAATAAATGGCATACAACTTAAAACACTTATTTCCGATACATAAATATAATACTTATATTTTCCCCTTCGCAGTTCACATTGCTTTGGTAGTTCGTTTGGTTAAGCAACGGTAAAGAAACGGCACGATGCGAGTTCAATTCCAGATCACGGCAATTTTTCTTCTCCTTTTTTAAACTACGTTAAGTTGCACGATATAGACAGTGACTGTCAGAGATATGTTAATTTCTCATAATAATTTGCTTAAATTCAATATAAACAAATATTTAATTCGCTGCACGCAGTTGGCTGTCACTTATTCAATCAATAAAATTGTTTCACTGAAAAACCCGTGGTTTTCCACAGACTCTAAGTGGAGTCATTTTCACTGATTTCTATGCGAATCTGTGGTTTTCCACTGATTCGAATTTATAGTGCAGTACGCAACGAAAGTATTGTCAGTTTAACACATATGGATTTCATGTATTTCAAATGCTGTTGGACTTGAGAGCATAATGGTCATTAACCTACTCAGTAATAAGTTATTCCTCATAAAAAAATATTCTAACAAGTCTTATAATTGTTAATGATATCCTTATATTTTACATAAAAATAAAGCAACAATTTATTGACTGTTTCAGGGTTCATTGCTTCGACTTGGACGAAGAGCGTTTGAAGCGACTTTTCAGCGAAGTGAGTCTTCCAAGGTATATAATATATTTGTTATCAAATAGCTAAACGTTATCGTAGGCGTGCGTATGGGTTCGCATTACTTCAGGATATAATTTCTACTGAGTTGTTGAAGTTAGCAATCAAAATATTCCTTCCAGTTCGGAAATGCACAGATAAAGTTGAAACTAATTTTAGAGCTCTTTTTTTTTTNTATCGTAGGTGTGCGTATGGGTTCGCATTACTTCAGGATATAATTTCTACTGAGTTGTTGAAGTTAGCAATCAAAATATTCCTTCCAGTTCGGAAATGCACAGATAAAGTTGAAACTAATTTTAGAGCTCTTTTTTTTTTGTGTAGAAGGAAAAAACGCATACCTGTAATGCAGTTGTAATGTGCTACCTGTGACCAGCAGCGGGTGGTGAACTGTTGCAAGGTAAGCTGGCGTTAGCTCTGTGCTGTACTCTACGTTTCCACCACTAAAACGTGGTTCGGCATTTGACGCCACAGGACGTGTGCAATGGGTCCCTTGCCTGCTCGTTGTGAATTGTCCAGAAGCATTCAGTTTCCCTCGGCTCTACGCAGGTTATTGGTTCCTTCTGCGTGGGCCGAGAATGTACAGCTATGAACAAGCACCAACTTACCTTGCAACAGTCCATCACACGCCAACTGCCTGTGACTGTCTAGAGAATGGTCGTCGTCAAAGTTAGAATGAGTCGATCAACACATTCAAAATGTTGGATTTCTAAACAAGATACTGCTTCTTGCTGTCCTTAATAAAATCTCCAGGGCTGCACCCGTAATTGAGGGGGGGGGGGGATAGGGCAAATTGCCCTAGGTCTCCGTTCTCAAGGGGCTCCTTCAAGACTTTAGACTTGGAAAATTATTTCTTTCCTGATAGTTTACTGTCATTGTCAAACGAATACACAACAAGTTTATTACATGAAAGCTTAAAATTGTTGCATTTGCGCATTTATTTCCGTTAGCCAAATTTATCGGGTGGCTCTTGCATTGATGTTATGAATAAATAATTAATTACGCCGAATACTTATTGATACAAATTAGTTTAGGTGTTAATAAGATATTCCATACAAACTTTTAGCAGTTTGTGTGTTCTGCAGTTAATTGAATTTCATTAGCGTTCACTTAATAACTTTTGAACCGTCTAATCGATTTCGTCAACGGGATATCCACGAAATGCTTATGAATGACAGTATACTGCTTATAACTTTCAAATATATGTGTCGGTCCTTTTAGAAATGCTACTTCCAAAATATTGACGTGGTGTTGTTGCACGAAAGCCTGCAAGTGCGTATCTCAGTTCTTGAGGAATGGAGGTCTTAATAAAAACAAAATAACTAAATTTGATTTTTAATTTTTTCACACAGTTATTATTTACAGCATTAAATTGTCTATGTTTGGTTATAGTAAATTAACTCATACTAATCATTAACACACTTTCAGTCTATCTGTTGCCATAATTTTTAGTGTCTTTCACTCACGCATCGAGTCCAATGATCCAGCCTACCAGTCGCACTCTTCGCTGCGCCGATGCTCGCAGTCGCAGATTTTCCTCCCGCTGGTCACGTCTCTCGCCGCTCACTTCTTTTCCCACTCGTCGTCCCTCGCTCGATGCCGCATCCACTCAACCATTCAACAACTGCCGCTTCCGAGGCTCGGCACGCCTTATAAAGCCACTGGCCTTGACCTGGAGGGTTCGCTGCACCCCGAGTCCAGCTGAGAGAAGCGAGATCAGTTATCCAGAGCATTCTTAAGATGTCTCAAAGACACCCGATACCCAAGGTCGGGAGCGACACGCGCCCTGATGGGCATGCTTTGTAAACATTCCTTTGTGAAAAGCCGCCGCGTCTCCGGTTGAAACTGATAGCGTGCGCGCCGATAAATCATCCAACTACTCTTGTCCTTCTCTTCCGCCCGCTCGCGTGGGGCGGGTCAAGGTCAACGGCGTGGATCAGCGACACGTAACAGTATGATATACCTCCATAACCTTTACAAGTACTTGAGAACTAGAAGTTATTACAATGACAAACTGACTAATCTGTTACAATGAAAACACAGACACTGTAACCAGCAAGGTTTATATAGTTTATACTGCAGGAATAATTCGACGATTAAAAAATTACTTTATATCAAACTTCATGATACTTAAGTAAACCTAACACTAATTTCCAATAATATCACTGTCTAAAGTGTACTTGCGTGACACGTATAGAACGAATGAACAAATAAAAACAATAAAAAAAAGGAAACCAAATTTTAAAAGAGAAGATAGTTAAAACATTGAAAATTTTATTCAGTAATAATTATCTAGTCTCACATCGGGCGATAAATTTTAATTCATACATCTTTTAATCAGCACATTGAAATCTGTTGGAGTGTTACGTTACTTAGAACACACACAGATCATAGCGAAACTTTCTCTGCTTTAAAATAGAATCTACATTCTAAATTCATAATGGACTATAGACAATGGAATATGGACATAATGGACACATTTCTTCGGTAATGTGTTACGTTTGTGTTATTGATAAGTACTTTTGAACCATACCATTTACTTTTTATTTGAAGAGAAATCAATTAGTGTACAAAAAGTTTAAGTAATGATATAATTTATCTGCTATTCATGAGATAACCGCTATCTAAGTTCCTGCCAAGTAAAATCTATATCTGACGAGTGATGCCAGATTGCTATCGAATTTAGCTGTCAGAACATAAACAGGGGAAAACTGAATTTCAGTTGTAACGTTACAGCCAGAAAATTCTACAAACCAAGAGCTTCACGTTAAATATTTAAAAATTGTAAAACATTTTTACTTTCATGTACATATATGTAAACAGTTTCTTAGAATATGGGTTTACTTCAATGTAGATTTTTAAATAATTTGTTTTTTTGGTTTTAGCATATTGGTAGCTACGTGTATTAGGTACCTGCCCACGAATCGCAGACATATTCANTAATTTGTTTTTTTGGTTTTAGCATATTGGTAGCTACGTGTATTAGGTACCTGCCCACGAATCGCAGACATATTCATAGCCGCAGTTAACTAATACAGTCAATACCACGCCGCCTTCTCATACAAATATGAAGGAATCTCACAGCCCCGACAAGTATAAGACACGACGGTTTCGACACGACACTAAAAATTGAACAGCCAATAAAATATAAGTTATATTTGAAGCAAGCCCGACAAATTCCGCCGTCCGACCATTTATATTTTTGTCGTGTCTTGCGGCATGCCAGACCGAGCGTACGACCTTTCTAAACGAAATTGTTTGACAAGATTTTCATAAAATGGCAAATACGACAGTTAAAATATGGAGAGGGGAATTTGTAACTAGAGTATCTAACTCTTAAAAATAAAAATTCTACCTTCGCATGCCTCAGCTATAACACCTGCAATCTTTGTCACCATCACCTTTTTCAAAATGTTCCGTTTGCCCACCGTCTTTGAAACTATCTTTGTCATCCAGCGTCTTATAAATGGTTCCAAATATGTAAATCTTCTAAATATTTTAAGTACTCATAACATATGATGTTATAATGAGATGTTTTCTAATGTAATCACCATTNTGTAAATCTTCTAAATATTTTAAGTACTCATAACATATGATGTTATAATGAGATGTTTTCTAATGTAATCACCATTGTTTTTTTTTCTTTTTCACTGTAAAAAATATGTTCAAAGATTTTTGTAGAGCAAAGAAAGATATTTCTTTAAAGCTGTCTTGTTTACACTAACAAAATTTTGGTTTAATTAAAAGAACAATTAAAAATATATAGGTTTGTTGCTATACATTTTTTAAAATTAATTTTTGTTTTATGGAAATGTTTATTTTCGCTATAGCAAATGTAAAATTTACGTGAGCTTGTTTTGTTTACAGTAAATAAATGTTGCTGTGCACCAAAGGAAATGGTTCAATTATATTAAAACTTTTCCTTCGTTCATTATAGTTTTTGTTATCTAAAGAAACTTTTAAAAGCTACATTACATATAAATTTATCAAATAATTGACATAATGGTTTAACATTCCAAATACAGTTTCTAAATTAATTACAAAGCCAAAAAATTTTTTTAAAAGTTTTTAGAACACGTAAATGCAATAAACTATATACCTTTTACGAAAATGTTACAAATTAATGTGAATAGTTTTGTCTTAATTTATTTTACGAAATGCCCAGTAAATGTTATTTTACAAAAATTCGCTAGAAAACTATTTTNAATAGTTTTGTCTTAATTTATTTTACGAAATGCCCAGTAAATGTTATTTTACAAAAATTCGCTAGAAAACTATTTTATTTTCATAAATTAAAAATTGTTGATAGAATCATTCTTTGTATAGTTACAAAAGTACTTTGAGTTAACTAATTACATATCTTTTTCATTTTAAATCGTCCAATTTCTGCAAGTCAGCTAAATGGTTAAAGTTGAACTTCAATATCTCAAACTATAGGGGATGCTGAAATTAATTTGACTTGTAAAAAATTTAAGAGATAGAGATGCGTGCAAAATACTTTAAAATACACTTCTCTAGCTCTGTACTTAAGCACTGATAGTGCAACTTTAATTGAAATGAAAGTTATAAAATACCATATGTTAATTACTGTGCATTATTTATGTAATACACATAGCTTTTAACATTTACCTTCAGAGTTTCTTACTCTGCGAGGTTTCATTAGAGGAGTCTTCATATTGCTCTCATTTCGTAGATTTCACACTTTGATCAAAACGATGGCGTGTAATTCGGTAATTAGTGGTAATACTCATTTCTTACTCTAAAAGGCTCCTATCACTTTCTGTTTTAAAAAGACTGAAAATACCATTTTCTTAAACTTTGTGCTCGAGCTTCTTCCAAAACATATTAAAATAAACTATGAAATGCCATTTTTTATTTGCCTGTATTTTACATGTCGTGTTACGCCTGCACGTAATAGTGAGTTTTGAAAAAAAAAAAAATAGAATAATGAAATGTTTGTTGTGTACCGTCTGGAATATCCAGTTTCATTTAAGTTTTTCAGTGCAATATTTTGCTCGTGTTAAGTAAGGCGTGGAAAAATAACTGATAGAACGACAATGTTTTAAACGAAATGCGAAAGTGGTAGTTTTAATTATTTTATTGCAGAATTAATTCCAAACCGAGGTATGGAATACGGGAAAAGAGCAATGGAGTCATCAAATGGAGAACGCAAAAGTGGTAAGCACGCAGTCAGTACATTTTCTGCTACAAAAGCGTATAACAACAGTACGTTGCACAAGTGTACGGCGTCACTCCCAAACATNCAGTCAGTACATTTTCTGCTACAAAAGCGTATAACAACAGTACGTTGCACAAGTGTACGGCGTCACTCCCAAACATATATATTTTTTTGGCGTTCTTTTTTACTGCCGCTGAACAGCGACAAGACCTTTAATTATAGTACACTTTATCAATGAACTGCGAAGGAATCGTCCATCGCCTGTATTAAGGAACCATGGCAGCATTTCTTCTTAAGNGTACACTTTATCAATGAACTGCGAAGGAATCGTCCATCGCCTGTATTAAGGAACCATGGCAGCATTTCTTCTTAAGCGATTTCAGGAAACCCTAGAAAACCGAAATCAGGATGGCTGGACCGGGAATCAAGCCCAGGACCTCCCGAATACAAGTTAAGTGGTTTACCACTGCGCCACCTTGCACGGTTGTGCGCTCTCTTGCTTATAAGCAGGACTTCCAAAAGTGCTCAATTAACCGCGAAAAGCCCATACTTATGTAGTCGCAGCACTGCACGGTGACACCAAGAAGCGAGGACAGCAATTCTGTCCTAAAACAAANAAGCCCATACTTATGTAGTCGCAGCACTGCACGGTGACACCAAGAAGCGAGGACAGCAATTCTGTCCTAAAACAAACAATCGTAATGAAATTACACCGTACATTTGTCGACGGTAAACATGAGGCATCATTTGTACATACAGAACGTATCGATTTATGTGGGAAGAAAGAAACTGAGGCGTGTACAGAAGACCTGAAACAAACGTTCATCTGAGTGCATGTCCTAGGTTCGATGGTTCCCAAGTTACGATCCCGTGTCACTATGGCAGCTATTGGCAGTCGGAACACCCCTGTTTGTAAACATCGTGTGGTCGATACGAACATGGGAGTGCGTGTTGTTACGACCATCTCACTATCCACATCCAACGCATGTGGGACACCAATAGCTTTAAAGGCAAATCGCACTGTAACCTTCTGCAGCAACGGGTACATGTGCCACTCGAGGATGTCCCATTGGATATGTAACACCGCAAATAGTTCATGCATGATGGGGCTCCATCACATTTCAGTGGAGTGGCTAGAACCTTTCTGGATGGGCGGTTCCCGCACAGGTGGGTGGGCCGTGCATGGCTTGCACGTCCCCCTGATCTGAATCCATAGACTATTTCCTGTGGGGACATCTCAAGACCATAGTTCATGCATCACCTGATACGGGTATTGCTAGGTCTACCTTTTTTTTGTTTTTGCGAAAACATTCACTCGAAGTCTAGACTCCCAGACTCCAATGTTCTTTGGCATACGTGAAGTTTTCCTTTGATTATCGGCCAAGTGTCTTTGTCTGGAGAGAGGTATTACCAGACTTCGCCTATCAGAATTAGGTGAGTCCGACAATGAGTGTCCGTGATTCGCTAGTAGACACCTGCAACGCGTGACAGTTACAATTGTACAATCACGTAAGTGGATCTGAGCTGCAGTGTTTTGTAGTAAAGGTAGTCTTGAAATATTTTCGCGTAATACAGGTGGCCGTAGGTGTTAGAATGCTTCGCCAGCATGTGGAACTAGGTTGTCAGCAGATCCGTGTCATACCTGGGGTGTTTGAACATGTCAATCACTGATATGACTTCTGCATGCGTGCATTCCGATGCGAGGTTCAGATTAATTCTACTCAGATTAGGAACAAAACGTGATTTCTTATAGGTAGGGGCAGTGATATTTCGCGAGAAGATTTCGAGACAAGATACAGTCCAAAGCACTGTAGGGTCGTCCAGCTTCTTTGATTGGCTAAAAAATGTTCTGGCCCCGTGTTAACCGTTTGCGCACGAATCACGAAGGTTCAGTGTCGGAGTTACTTAGTCCTGAGTGGCTTGGTCAAAGACGGACACGGCACCAGCAGCCAGTGGAGGTATAACAACAGCTGAGGTGTGTATATAGTACTGAAGTCTACTGTGTGCTCCGATTTTTACGCGAAAAGTCACTGGCCCTACTTATAGGACAGTTTGGCACAGAGAAAATTTCCGCCGCTAGGTGCGCAGTGTTCCATGAGGTAACTCTTTATTAAAATTTTAATCTACGTGAATTACAAAAGAGAAATGTTTTACTTAGTTACGCAGTTATTTTATATTTTATTTATGATTATTGCAATTATCATGTTTTTTTTAAATGCAGGAAATAGAGAAAATCTGGTACACATGCGACACTAGTGCCTACCTAGTGGCGAACATTTTTGGTTGCCAAACTTCTGTGTACCCACAGTGGCTCGCTCTTGCAAGAGCGAGCCACTGTGGGTACACAGGCAGGGCTGAGGTGAAGCAAACAGAGACGCATGTAAAATACGGCTATTAACAATTCCAGCAGACTCCGAGAAGGCCTTACCTCGGGAACCATCGAAACCAGGACACGTTCATGTGGACGTTTTGTTCTGGGATGTACTGTCCCAGCGCTGGTTTCTTCCCACAAGACTCGGCACATTCAGTATACGTAATAAATGGGGAAAATTCGAATCCCAGTGAGTTACACCGCTCTTCCACGAAAGTTAAATCTATTGGCAGCTGCTGGAGTTTTGTAATTGGGACCGCTACTTGTGCAACGGTCCAATAAAAATCCTTCTCATTGGCTTCACTGCGTCAGGTATTGTTACGTATTTGTATGTAACCATCTGACCAAAATTATTTTCTTTTTTAACAACTGAAAGAAAACTTAATGCCCGGTCCTACTTGTCATATTGAAATGTCATATTTAATACTTATTTATGCATTCAAGATGAAGAATTAAAAAAAAAAAGTCTCTACATTCCTGTAGCTACACTTCAGTATAGACGTCACTTCTGGAATTTTAATGCAGTATTATGTTAAAATTAACATGCATACATATTTATACTAAAAACTTAAAAACATTTTTTTTGTGTTTTTTAAAATTAAATGTTTAATACATTTAAGAATGCGATACGGTTTCCGAAATCGAGTCTCAATAAACAAATTAAAGGTGTAGTAAAAGTTTTAAATCATCTCTCCCCCCCCCCTCCNCAGAAGCAATGTGGATGTAATTTGTGACGAAGAATACGTGGTTTAAGTCTTATGATCCTTCAACAGACTTTAGAAAAAAATCAATCGTATGCAGGTATGAGCATTTGAAAACGAGGGAATGTTGATATACGGCTATTTACAACTTTTCTGAAAAACTGTTAAAGTTCTTCTTCTGAAATATTCCTCCGCCTCATGCATAAAAAGCTTAGGTGAGTCTAGAAAATTGCATCAAAGGGACAACGCACCACATTCGTGCGCACTCAGTGTAATAATATTTTGCATTATAACTATTTCCTACGAGTCATTACCAACACACCTATTTTCTCCACGTTTTCATTCATATTAATTATAAATAAAACATAATTTCTAGATAAAGTGTACGTAAAAGTTCAATTGAATAAAAACCAAGGTATTTTATGTTAACACAAGTATAATACTCTTGTGATACATGACGTATTTAGAAAACAACCGAGCACGTTATACATGGGGTGAATTTACAAAGGTTTGATTCAACAAACTGTGAAGGAAAATGCGAATTGGTTGGCCGTATGGCGCAAGGGCACTGTTTTGAAAGTGTTACAGTTCGCTACTGGAACAATCTTTTGCATAGAACGTATGAAATAACTTTGTGTGTTGTATTTACAGGTGACACGCCCGACAGATTTGCCGAGCATCGAAGAGGAATATTTCCGCGCGAGGCGACATGAANCGGTAAACATGAGGCATCATTTGTACATACAGAACGTATCGATTTATGTGGGAAGAAAGAAACTGAGGCGTGTACAGAAGACCTGAAACAAACGTTCATCTGAGTGCATGTCCTAGGTTCGATGGTTCCCAAGTTACGATCCCGTGTCACTATGGCAGCTATTGGCAGTCGGAACACCCCTGTTTGTAAACATCGTGTGGTCGATACGAACATGGGAGTGCGTGTTGTTACGACCATCTCACTATCCACATCCAACGCATGTGGGACACCAATAGCTTTAAAGGCAAATCGCACTGTAACCTTCTGCAGCAACGGGTACATGTGCCACTCGAGGATGTCCCATTGGATATGTAACACCGCAAATAGTTCATGCATGATGGGGCTCCATCACATTTCAGTGGAGTGGCTAGAACCTTTCTGGATGGGCGGTTCCCGCACAGGTGGGTGGGCCGTGCATGGCTTGCACGTCCCCCTGATCTGAATCCATAGACTATTTCCTGTGGGGACATCTCAAGACCATAGTTCATGCATCACCTGATACGGGTATTGCTAGGTCTACCTTTTTTTTTTTGTTTTTGCGAAAACATTCACTCGAAGTCTAGACTCCCAGACTCCAATGTTCTTTGGCATACGTGAAGTTTTCCTTTGATTATCGGCCAAGTGTCTTTGTCTGGAGAGAGGTATTACCTGACTTCGCCTATCAGAATTAGGTGAGTCCGACAATGAGTGTCCGTGATTCGCTAGTAGACACCTGCAACGCGTGACAGTTACAATTGTACAATCACGTAAGTGGATCTGAGCTCTAGTGTTTTGTAGTAAAGGTAGTCTTGAAATATTTTCGCGTAATACAGGTGGCCGTAGGTGTTGGAATGCTTCGCCAGCATGTGGAACTAGGTTGTCAGCAGATCCGTGTCATACCTGGGGTGTTTGAACATGTCAATCACTGATATGACTTCTGCATGCGTGCATTCCGATGCGAGGTTCAGATTAATTCTACTCAGATTAGGAACAAAACGTGATTTCTTATAGGTATGGGCAGTGATATTTCGCGAGAAGATTTCGAGACAAGATGCAGTCCAAATCACTGTGGGGTCGTCCAGCTTCTTTTATTGGCTAAAAAAATGTTCTGGCCCGTGTTAACCGTTTGCGCACGAATCACGAAGGTTCCGTGTCGGAGTTACTTAGTCCTGAGTGGCTTGGTCAAAGACGGACACGGCACCAGCAGCCAGTGGAGGTATAACAACAGCTGAGGTGTGTATATAGTACTGAAGTCTACTGTGTGCTCCGATTTTTACGCGAAAAGTCACTGGCCCTACTTATAGGACAGTTTGGCACAGAGAAAATTTCCGCCGCTAGGTGCGCAGTGTTCCATGAGGTAACTCTTTATTAAAATTTTAATCTACGTGAATTACAAAAGAGAAATGTTTTACTTAGTTACGCAGTTATTTTATATTTTATTTATGATTATTGCAATTATCATGTTTTTTTTAAATGCAGGAAATAGAGAAAATCTGGTACACATGCGACACTAGTGCCTACCTAGTGGCGAACATTTTTGGTTGCCAAACTTCTAACATTAATTTTTCCTACCTGAATGGAAGTAACCTTAGCAAGGTGGGCATTTCGAGCACGTCTTGCAAGAGCGAGCCACTGTGGGTGCACAGGCAGGGCTGAGGTGAAGCAAACAGAGACGCATGTAAAATACGGCTATTAACAATTCCAGCAGACTCTGAGAAGGCCTTACCTCGGGAACCATCGAAACCAGGACACGTTCATGTGGACGTTTTGTTCTGGGATGTACTGTCCCAGCGCTGGTTTCTTCCCACAAGACTCGGCACATTCAGTATACGTAATAAATGGGGAAAATTCGAATCTCAGTGAGTTACACCGCTCTTCCACGAAAGTTAAATCTATTGGCAGCTGCTGGAGTTTTGTAATTGGGACCGCTACTTGTGCAACGGTCCAATAAAAATCCTTCTCATTGGCTTCACTGCGTCAGGTATTGTTGCGTATTTGTATGTAACCATCTGACCAAAATTATTTTCTTTTTTAACAACTGAAAGAAAACTTAATGCCCGGTCCTACTTGTCATATTGAAATGTCATATTTAATACTTATTTATGCATTCAAGACGAAGAATTAAAAAAAAGTCTCTACATTCCTGTAGCTACACTTCAGTATAGACGTCACTTCTGGAATTTTAATGCAGTATTATGTTAAAATTAACATGCATACATATTTATACTAAAAACTTAAAAACATTTTTTTTGTGTTTTTTAAAATTAAATGTTTAATACATTTAAGAATGCGATACGGTTTCCGAAATCGAGTCTCAATAAACAAATTAAAGGTGTAGTAAAAGTTTTAAATCATTCCCCCCCCCCCCGGTACCAAAAAGGAGAACCGTTCAGAACGTGATATAATGCAGCATTTTCAGAAGCAATGTGGATGTAATTTGTGACGAAGAATACGTGGTTTAAGTCTTATGATCCTTCAACAGACTTTAGAAAAAAATCAATCGTATGCAGGTATGAGCATTTGAAAACGAGGGAATGTTGATATACGGCTATTTACAACTTTTCTGAAAAACTGTTAAAGTTCTTCTTCTGAAATATTCCTCCGCCTCATGCATAAAAAGCTTAGGTGAGTCTAGAAAATTGCATCAAAGGGACAACGCACCACATTCGTGCGCACTCAGTGTAATAATATTTTGCATTATAACTATTTCCTACGAGTCATTACCAACACACCTATTTTCTCCATGTTTTCATTCATATTAATTATAAATAAAACATAATTTCTAGATAAAGTGTACGTAAAAGTTCAATTGAATAAAAACCAAGGTATTTTATGTTAACACAAGTATAATACTCTTGTGATACATGACGTATTTACATGGGGTGAATTTACAAAGGTTTGATTCAACAAAGTGTGAAGGAAAATGCGAATTGGTTGGCCGTATGGCGCAAGGGCACTGTTTTGAAAGTGTTACAGTTCGCTGCTGGAACAATCTTTTGCATAGAACGTATGAAATAACTTTGTGCGTTGTATTTACAGGTGACACGCCCGACAGATTTGCCGAGCATCGAAGAGGAATATTTCCGCGCGAGGCGACATGAANGTTGTATTTACAGGTGACACGCCCGACAGATTTGCCGAGCATCGAAGAGGAATATTTCCGCGCGAGGCGACATGAACCGCTCGATAATTGCGACAGCCTCCAGTCGATCTTAACAAGCGACGGCTTCTACTGCGAGATTGAGGGGTCGCAGTCGGGAACTTACGACGACGTGATACCAGAAGGGAAGTCAACAGGGAAGGCATTGACGGAAACGAATGTCGTATGATAATGTTTCGCCGTCACGCAATTTCAGCGCTCCCAGGGGCGATACGCAACCCGCAATAACCCCCGTTCATTTCCATTTTGATTGCCTTCTCCTTCTACACTGAGCAAAAGGTTTTTGCTCAATCAAAAAAAGTCTGTTTGGCGCAAGAAAATCGATTGTTTGTACAGAGGCAATGAAACTTTTTTTTTTTTTTGGCTGAAACAGAATTATTTGGTTGTTCTTATTTGATTGCTTCAAACTGTAAGATTGAGTTGAATCAACTACACATTTGTTTGGCTCTATGTACGTCAAGCAGTTTCAGTTAATATAAAAAAATAATGGAACCTATAACGAACACACATCTTATCCGCCCGAGTGCTAAGCCCTTACAACCTTAGCTAAAGGGACTGCTGATGAAATAAGAATAACTTTAATCACACACATTAAAAATGCTAGACAAGGTGCGCGGATAAATATTAAAAATTTTACAGCTTAAAATTCNTAACTTTAATCACACACATTAAAAATGCTAGACAAGGTGCGCGGATAAATATTAAAAATTTTACAGCTTAAAATTTTAGTTTCCTGTTGAAAATGTGTTATTAATGATATAAAAATCCTAATAAGCATCAAGAGATGTACTAACAAAAAATTACAAACAAAATCTCGAGCAATATTTTCGAGCTAAAGCAGTCAAATGAGTGGCCAAACAAAGGTATGCAATTGATTCAACTAAATATTTTGCTGATAGTCTAATTTTTTAGTAAAACAAAAAAGAAGTTTTTTTATTCAATAGTGTATTTGTTAGAAAAACAAAATTAATTTCCTTGCTTGTCAAGTTTTGTCAATTAAAAAAAAATTGTTGGAGGGAACTACATATATACTTTTTGCCCTATTTAAACAAATCTTTTGTTGGCTGGAACAAGATTTTCTCTAAGTGTAGCAAAAGAAAAAACTGATTTGTAAATTACCTTGGTGTTTATGAAGGGCGGGGCACAATACCCAGCCATTTTAAAACGTGCGTATAATTCAGCCAGTTATGTAAGGGAGTTACATTTGAAAGAGTCTAGTTAAGGTAGTGTGTCGCCATTTCATTAAACAACACGTTGACTGCCGTCCAACGCCGTGTTACATTGCTCGGGGTCTGCGTTGCACTAATGCCTCGGCCAGTTCCGCTGGAAAACGCCACCCTTCAAAACTATATAAAGTAAAACAAACTCTAACCCTCTTAGCCAGTTAGGCCTCCCGGTTCTACTATTTTCCTACTATCTGTTTTTATAGTTAATATTCAATAAACTTGATTAATTATTGTTTTCTTGTACATCATTCTTCACCTTAAAAACGCACTGCCAAGGCAACGCTTAAACTGGCTTTTTTTTAAAATTCATATTAAATTTTTTACTTTACAAGACGTTAAAAGACTTGCATTATTAAAAAGTCAAAAGAAAAAAGAAACTTTTAAAATCATTCAAGATAAAAATATTTAAACACTTTAGAATCTCCGAACAGGAGGAGCGGCAGTGGCAAGCCAGTTNAAACACTTGAGAATCTCCGAACAGGAGGAGCGGCAGTGGCAAGCCAGTTGACGCGGGGAGCCAAGGGGAGGCTGTCACCCAGACCTCTGCTCCTCCTGTGGTACATAATATTGTTTACAATTATATTATCGATAATTGAAATACAATTAACAGTATATGATATCAATTCTTAAAATACAAATAAAATACAAAACACAAGTGTATGAGATGCGAGATATAAAAGACCATTTGCTACTACCCATTAANTAAAATACAAATAAAATACAAAACACAAGTGTATGAGATGCGAGATATAAAAGACCATTTGCTACTACCCATTAAAACAAGTTTTTTTGCTGTTCCCTGACAGCCTTGCCAGCATACGTGGCGCTACCGGGGCCCTTGCCCCTTCAAAACTACAGAGTAACAAGTACGCAGAGAAGAAACGGTTCCATCGACGTGCGAGCAGCCATCCTCTGATCGGCTGCGCGAGTCTCTCTGGGGAACCGCCTCGTTTCCGATTGGCCACCGCGTGCTGCGGAATGTCCCCCCGTTGGCTGGGCTGCCGTCTGGCGGGCACTCTACCAGGCGCTGATTGGCGGACGGCGTTCCGACGCGTTGCCGGTCAGTGGCGCCGTATTGCTGGCGTGTGCGGCTGTAGTTTGCGGAACGACCGGCTGTATCACCTCTGTGTCATTCACTACTCTGCGTCAAAACTTTAACTTACTGTATGGTGAGCTGTTCAGTCGTGCGTGGGCGAGTGCCAGACGTATGTACGGCATCCTGCACTGGTTGTCTCCGACAATCGACCATNGCTGTTCAGTCGTGCGTGGGCGAGTGCCAGACGTATGTACGGCATCCTGCACTGGTTGTCTCCGACAATCGACCAGCTCCTACGTTATTTCTATATGCACACATAATTGCAGCAGAAATATCGCAGATGTGTATTCACTTGTCACTGTTGGTAAAATTATTGTTGTTCAATAAGATGGCGAGACAGTACTTCTAACTACACAGTTACAAAATACATAATTTCCATTAAGAATTACTTAATCACACACATTTAAAAATTGTAGGTCTACTGCGTCCTCCCTATACTAAAGGTGCAGCCACTCGTTTCAAATGCGATCCCTGCTCTTAAGCATAAGTGGCAATTTCATCACAAACTTGGAGAAATATGGTGGGGGCCGCGGTAGCGTGGTGGTCAAACTACTGGCCTCCCACTATGGCGAACCAGGTCCGATTCCCGGTTGAGTCGCTCCCGTGTCAGGCGATGCCGCTGGCAGTCGGGTTTTCTCAGGGATCTTCCATTTCACCAGCCCTTGCCTTCCGGTGCTGCTCCGTAGTCGCCTCGCTCTCAAGACCCTGATGTTAAGAGCCGCCACAAGTCTCTCTCCGCACACTCCAAGTTTCGATGAAACCATTACTTATGCCGGATGCAGGAGACAGCATTTAAAACAAGAGCCTCTGCACTTTTAAGTAATACGAAGAGAATTTATATATTGGTGTTAATTCTATTTCTGGAAAATAAACAAAATAAGTGAGTTGCATAGCGTCTCTGGAACGTGCAATGGCCTCTTGAGATTTTTTAAATCTTGAAAATAACGTAATTCTGGACGAGTCACTACTGTCGACATTCTCACTCTTCTTTATCCGTCCCCATGAAACAAATTGAAATTTTGTAAACGCTTTTTTTGTGGCGCTATCTTTGAAGAGCTGTGGTATGTAACATTGCATAAATGGTGGATGTTATTTGTATGAATAATTGTTTATCATGGAAAATATAAATATATTAATTTTTTGTTTGAGTATTATTTTTAACTTTTAACCCATGTGTATTACTGAACTTCTCTTTAACTGCAATGAAATGAACACACAACATTAACGTACACTGCAATAAAAGCACACTGGTTTTGTACATATTATGAGAATAAATATTTATAATTTATTTTTGCCAAATTTTAATTATTTTGATAAGACAATTAACTATTGTGGCTGTTAGGAATTCGAGTAATGCATGAACAGAGCCATGTCAATATGACCATATTTACTTTACCCCAAAACGTAACCCATTAAAGCAGCATCACTTGCTGTCCTAGTTACAAGATATTCATAGCTTCGTGATACTCGTTGCTATGAACGTAATCTCAGATTATTCCATACCCAGCGGTAGCTAATTACAACTCAGAGCAAGGTAGAGCACAACAGCATAAAAAGAGAGTTTATTGAACATTCAATATTTACGATTTTAGCTATTTAACTAAAAACATTACTGGAGCTATGCGAAGGGATCTACTAGTATAACAACAGGATGTTGGCTGTTTCTACTATGGGATATCACCACGCCACCTCCTAATAAAACCTAATTGGAGAGTTCCNTCAAATGCGATCCCTGCTCTTAAGCATAAGTGGCAATTTCATCACAAACTTGGAGAAATATGGTGGGGGCCGCGGCAGCGTGGTGGTCAAACTACTGGCCTCCCACTATGGCGAACCAGGTCCGATTCCCGGTTGAGTCGCTCCCGTGTCAGGCGATGCCGCTGGCAGTCGGGTTTTCTCAGGGATCTTCCATTTCACCCGCCCTTGCCTTCCGGTGCTGCTCCGTAGTCGCCTCGCTCTCAAGANGGAGAAATATGGTGGGGGCCGCGGCAGCGTGGTGGTCAAACTACTGGCCTCCCACTATGGCGAACCAGGTCCGATTCCCGGTTGAGTCGCTCCCGTGTCAGGCGATGCCGCTGGCAGTCGGGTTTTCTCAGGGATCTTCCATTTCACCCGCCCTTGCCTTCCGGTGCTGCTCCGTAGTCGCCTCGCTCTCAAGACCCTGATGTTAAGAGCCGCCACAAGTCTCTCTCCGCACACTCCAAGTTTCGATGAAACCATTACTTATGCCGGATGCAGGAGACAGCATTTAAAACAAGAGCCTCTGCACTTTTAAGTAATACGAAGAGAATTTATATATTGGTGTTAATTCTATTTCTGGAAAATAAACAAAATAAGTCAGTTGCATAGCGTCTCTGGAACGTGCAATGGCCTCTTGAGATTTTTTAAATCTTGAAAATATCGTAATTCTGGACGAGTCACTACTGTCGACATTCTCACTCTTCTTTATCCGTCCCCATGAAACAAATTGAAATTTTGTAAACGCTTTTTTTGTGGCGCTATCTTTGAAGAGCTGTGGTATGTAACATTGCTTAAATGGTGGATGTTATTTGTATGAATAATTGTTTATCATGGAAAATATAAATATATAAATTTTTTGTTTGAGTATTATTTTTAACTTTTAACCCATGTGTATTACTGAACTTCTCTTTAACTGCAATGAAATGAACACACAACATTAACGTACACTGCAATAAAAGCACACTGGTTTTGTACATATTATGAGAATAAATATTTATAATTTATTTCTGCCAAATTTTAATTATTTTGATAAGACAATTAACTATTGTGGCTGTTAGGAATTCGAGTAATGCATGAACAGAGCCATGTCAATATGACCATATTTACTTTACCCCAAAACGTAACCCATTAAAGCAGCATCACTTGCTGTCCTAGTTACAAGATATTCATAGCTTCGTGATACTCGTTGCTATGAACGTAATCTCAGATTATTCCATACCCAGCGGTAGCTAATTACAACTCAGAGCAAGGTAGAGCACAGCAGCATAAAAAGAGAGTTTATTGAACATTCAATATTTACGATTTTAGCTATTTAACTAAAAACATTACTGGAGCTATGCGAAGGGATCTACTAGTAGAACAACAGGATGTTGGCTGTTTCTACTATGGGATATCACCACGCCACCTCCTAATAAAACCTAATTGGAGAGTTCCNAACAACAGGATGTTGGCTGTTTCTACTATGGGATATCACCACGCCACCTCCTAATAAAACCTAATTGGAGAGTTCCCGCCTTGTATGTGTTGCCGAAGGCTGGTCCAGGGGGCGGGTAGCGACGACCGAACACACGCTCCTCCAGACGTCCTCTTGGTCCGTTGCCCCGACGACAAAAGGAGCCGTTCACAGCGTTACATTGTGCTATATCGGGCGTGTTGTGTAATTTTTTCGGCCCCGTTCATTGGGAGGTGGTGGGGATTTCTGCTTTTGCATTTCGCAATTTATTTCGGCAATCACTGCTCGTGTCCTGGATTAATTTTTGAAGGTGTGATCAGGCAGGCCGTTCAGCTAAGGCCTGATCACAGCGTTCATAGCATCGTGTGATGTAGATGCCTTCTGTTTTTCTCTAGAAGTTGTGTCGGCCCATGATTCTCACGAAAAGGCATAGGCGCCGACTATAGGCAGGGGATCCAAGTGTTTTAGCCCCGCTCCCAAATAATTGACAAAGGAGAGTTCGGTCCTTATAACATACCGACAGGCGCATCATACAAAAGTCATTAACTGACACTAACATCCTATAATGAGAAAGGCTGCCGAAATGTTAGGTAATTAGCCAGTTTTAACTACTGTACTGCCTCTTTTGTATCTGTACTGACATTTATAAAATACATCGTTACACAATTTAGAGAACTTAGTTTAGTATTTTAAAAAATTCAAATTTATGTATAAACCTGGCAATGGTATAACTTACTGCCAACATGAGTTCCTGGTTAAAAAGTTTTACTTAAGTCGTCAAATTATATTTTACTTTTAAGTCACAATAGGAAGTTGCTCGTTTACAATATATATTAATTTTGAACACCCCAAGAATTCAGGGGTGAATAATAAGTTATAATTTTATCCAGTGTGAAAAGGTTCTATATTAGAAATATACTCAAAATTGTAGGCCCTTAGGAAATTAAATTTTTTTCTACTAATATGCAAACAATATTACTGAGGGATTTCATATAATATTAAGTTATGGTCTCATCACATTCTAAGGCGTTGTATATTTAATTCGGCTCTACGTCATTTGTAATTTGAAGCAAGAGGACAGGTAAAGGTAATTATTAAGTACGTATGTCAGTACCAATTTATTTATAATCATTCTCTGCCATATCCGTTTTAATGGACACACGTTCCTGCCAACTGATCACATATGTAGGGTTGTGGTGTATTTGCATTTTACCGGACTCGTGACATTTCGACACGGTAGTCCCGAATGCGTATTTTCTGAATGAAATCATGTTTGATTTAAAACAATAATTAAATATAAAATTACTGCAGCTTCATAACTACGAAGGAATGTAGTACCGGCATAAATTGTCATTANAAAACAATAATTAAATATAAAATTACTGCAGCTTCATAACTACGAAGGAATGTAGTACCGGCATAAATTGTCATTGAATGTTTCTAAGAAAGTCCCCTACGATAAATGATATTGATCTGATATTTAAACGTAAAAAAATTACTTTAAACACTTCTAATAAAATTACAGTACCGACTATTACTGACCCGGAAATTTCGCTGATTCATTTNAAAACAATAATTAAATATAAAATTACTGCAGCTTCATAACTACGAAGGAATGTAGTACCGGCATAAATTGTCATTAAATGTTTCTAAGAAAGTCCCCTACGATAAATGATATTGATCTGATATTTAAACGTCAAAAAATTACTTTAAACACTTCTAATAAAATTACAGTACCGACTATTACTGACCCGGAAATTTCGCTGATTCATTTNAAAAAATTACTTTAAACACTTCTAATAAAATTACAGTACCGACTATTACTGACCCGGAAATTTCGCTGATTCATTTAGTGTCAGGCTCAACTTAAAACAGTTGTGCATTTGTGGAGCTTTGTCATTGGACAGACATTTCCGGCGCGTCAACGAGTGACAGCTTGGAAATCGAGTGACCGAATCAAATGCCGGCATCTCAAGAGATGTAGCCAATGGGCAAACGTTAACTCGCGCAAGTGTATAAAATACTGTGAAATCTAGCCTATGCCAGATGAGTTCGTAAAATTTCTGGGTCTCAATTAACTAGACTGTTGTATAGTCTGAAAGGTATGGAATCAACACGATTATAGCGTATCAGTGGTTGCATACTAACAGGTGCTCTACGATGCATTTCCGACGCGCTCTTGCAGGACAATAGTATTTCCAGACATGGGTTTATGAGTTGAAATATTACCCCCTCCCGCCGCTGTATGTCTGCACAGTTAAAACAGAAACTTCCCCTCAAAGTTTCTAAAACCAGTTTACTCACGTTAAAAATCTTTATACGTTGGCAGCAGTTGACAGCTCATTGGAAAATTTGTAAAAGAGTCAACAAATGGATGGCATCTATCTCTTCAAGTGATAGATAATAAACTCAGTGTCAAAGAAGATGTTTGAATTGCGTGAAGTGGTAGAAACCCATACTGAATGCGTCTTTAAATGATAAGATAACCGTTACTTTACCATTATAAACAAAGCACTTCAATCGCTACTATTAAAAGATCTTTGGTGTTGTTAGCCAAAGTCACGCACTCTGGGATCAGCGTGGCAGCGATTTGGATCTCCAGCTTTCACTCGCCATCGACGTCCTTAGTTCGAGAACCGAGAAGTCGCGATGACAAAGCTGTGGTTTGTGTGTCTATTTGTTTTTGTGGCAAATGGTAAGTCATAAACTTCTACGAATTTGCTTTGACTTCTCAGGGCATGCATGCACGCATTTGGAGAGCTGACTGTAATTGTAGCAACAACACAGTCACTCGGGGTAACTTTATACCAACTGAGGCTNTGCACGCATTTGGAGAGCTGACTGTAATTGTAGCAACAACACAGTCACTCGGGGTAACTTTATACCAACTGAGGCTAACACTGTACCAACTTACGCACACTTAATTGTTAACAATTTTACTTACAACGAACATAATAATGCGCAGAGTTTCTTCCGGGCCTTAATTTGAAATTAAATTAGGGAGGTGGTACAAAGTTGTCCTGGCTGGTAAAACTTTACCCAAAATTATTGTACTCAGGGTGTCTTAAACTAAGTCATTACACAGTTCGCTTGATTTCCTGGTCAGCTATCCGCGAATCAAAATATCATTAAACTTACTGAATGGCACTAATATTTTAATATTTTATTAGGTGACGTCAGTTACGTAGGTAAATTACATGTCCATAGCGTAGTTTCATTGACTGTTTGCTTCAAGCGACAGCAGCATTTTATCACAAGCAATTTATTGTAAACGAAACAAACCATTTTCTTAATACACGAACTTAGCTCAACGTTTTCTTTACTTGACACTATGTTCTGAGATAGAAATGCCTGAAGATTGTAAAACCTCCCGTAACGTCAAATAGTCTAAAACACGTAGTTCAAAATTCGCCGATAGGTATCGCAACCAAATTAGTAAGTTACAATTTTGTAAAGAAGTATTTAAACGTTTTTTTTATGTGTCACAAAAAGTGCACAGAGAATTATTTAATTGAAAAATATATTGTTTTCCCACAGCATTCAATAAAATCATACAAAGGAAAAACTTTTTTTTTCCATACAATTTAAAATGTTGTTTCTTTAAGTGGCGTTAAGTTAATAAGTACTTGAAATGTGAAAAATCCAAATATAGTGCATTTGAATCACAGGTATTAAAATATATCCCTTTTAAAATATAACATCAGACATTGTATGTAACAAATATAAACAAAACAATTTGTTCAGCTCCAATTTTTCATACATGTATGTACACCACAATACGTGATGCTTTGGGTTGTAAGTCGCATCATACGTTTTCAACTAATTTTCATGACTACTCTACAGCCAAAGCCAGTTTGTGAAATTCATGTTCATTCTATGATGCCTATCAAACTTTAAAAACACTAGTGTCAAAAGACATACAATATAACACATGTCAACTACAAATCTGTAAATATAATTAAAAACACAAAAAAAAAAATGCAAAACATTTGTTTAATGATTTACGGAACTGGAAAGCCTCTTTTAAGTATAATTGAGATTGATAAAATAGTAAATTTACTCTGCAGTTTAGTTAACTTACTCTCTGATATAGTTTTATTCACAGCAGATATATTTTACGATGTACTTTGAAAAAAAACTGAAGTAAATTGGTAAATCTGTAAAAAATTCTGCCAAAGTAATTTTTTAGAACTCAAATTTTCTCACTATCAAAAATTAAATTCGTATTACATCCTTGTTAGAAACATTTACTTATTTGTACAGATATAGTAAAATAACGGTTCATTTTAATAACGTGTTTATATATTTATATAATTATTTAATCGACAAATATTTTGCAGTGCTAGTGACGGAAATATTTATTTGCAATAATAAAGAAATTTTTTAATATTTCTATTATCTTATATAAATGCTTAAATCTCTTTATTACGTATTTTGATACGAATCAAACGTAATTAACAACATTTTACCACCAAACCTGGGTTTTTTTTTAGAGGCCTCGTTTGACTGCAAAGACAGAGAGTATTAAAAAATTCAGACAGTTTTACAAGCAACTTACCNTTTTTTTTAGAGGCCTCGTTTGACTGCAAAGACAGAGAGTATTAAAAAATTCAGACAGTTTTACAAGCAACTTACCATGCAACTGAGAAATTATTTCACGTCTTCCTCTTCCAGTTGCAGCCGAAAATCTGCCGACTTCCTACGAATACTTCACGAAGGGCGGCATAAAATCAGGGCTTGAAGCAAAGTCCACAGGCTTCGAATTGAATGGGAAAAACCTGACAATTTTAAGTGGAACAATCCACTACTTCCGGGTGCATCCTGAATACTGGAGAGACCGCCTGAGGAAGCTGCGAGCAATGGGGTTCATCGCCGTTGAAACGTAAGTCCAGCTAGAGTGACCATCGCTTGCTAAAACATTTAACTCTAGTATTTATTTAGAAGTTCTGTAAAATTATTCGGAAAGTGATTTTGTAAAAAGGTGCGAAATTAAATAGGGGAGACGCAAATCTTATCTAATTTTATTGCACATATTGTAAAAAAATACAACTATATTTCAGAGTTTAGTAACGAAATTTAAATTATTACCATTGTTAAATGATTTCAGAAACTAAGCGTATAGAGAAATATGGAGGTTTTTAAGGGGACCGGCTAAATGGACCTTGCAGAGTGTATGAAGTACAATTCTTTTACGAAACTATTAGACGCGAATGTACTGGAGTACAGAAATAACATGTACTTCAGACGAGTGTTTTCAAGACTTCACGCACATTTACAACCCCACTTCGAAGCACTCCAACATAGCTAAACGTTCTTTTCTAAATTCAAAGTGCTCTATCTCAAAATACTCGGACTGGATACATTAACAAACTCTCGAGGGCAATGCATGAAGCTTGCTACAATTTTCCACAAACAAAACGAAGGGTCACCGCGTAAAATCCTGCAGGTATACGCAGCCCGACGAGAACACTGCTCAACCAGTTCAGAGCCTTGAGCGTAGCGTCGATGGCGCACTTTATGTGCGTTACAGTATCGCCCTTATCGCACCCCCTCGGCTTCTGTGGACCCAGACACGGAAAATGACTCCAGGTAGGCGAACCCCTTAAGGGCGCTGAAGGAAGTGAAGTGAGAAGGAGCAGCAACAAAAGAGAATAACGAGGGTAGGGATAAAGGGAACACCCCGAAAAAAANAAGGAAGTGAAGTGAGAAGGAGCAGCAACAAAAGAGAATAACGAGGGTAGGGATAAAGGGAACACCCCGAAAAAAACACCCTCGGTGTTTCCCACTTTCAAATTGTACCTGGGTAACATGGGCGGGTGGCCGGTGAACTAATCACCCGACAACAGCAACTCCGAAAACTTCGATCCTCCTGCAAAAGAAGTCAAGTTATAGTAAATTCACTGTTACTTCCAACTTTTCTGAAGCCTGATTAAGTTCTACTTCCAGGATATTCCTCCGCCTCATGCAAGCAAAGCTTAGCCGAGTCTAGAAAATTACACCAGTGCAAAAATATTTTGCAGAAGAACTAATTATCACTAGGAATTGTCAATGCACCTATATTTTTTTCTCTATTTTACTCATGTTAATAAGAAACAAATAATTATTATTTATAGATTAAATATAAATAGAAGTTAAATATAATAAATACTAATATGTTTTTATGTTAACACAATTATAAAACGCTTGTGATAGATGACATATTTGGGGAACAACCAAGCGCGTCACACGTGGGGTGATTTTCCAAAGGTTTGATTCAAAAAATGTCGGTGTGAAGAACGCGCGCACGTTCGTAACGCAAACACAATCTCTACTAGTGCAGAAAACTAATACTTCGTCCCCATGATCGTTCCTACTTGTGTGGTAGAGAAGTTCTCACATTTTCATGTACGCCTAAAAAGCAATCTGATATAGAACAGGCGACTCTTANAGGAAGTGAAGTGAGAAGGAGCAGCAACAAAAGAGAATAACGAGGGTAGGGATAAAGGGAACACCCCGAAAAAAAAACACTCTCGGTGTATCCCACTTTCAAATTGTACCTGGGTAACATGGGCAGGTGGCCGGTGAACTAATCACCCGACAACAGCAACTCCGAAAACTTCGATCCTCCTGCAAAAGAAGTCAAGTTATAGTAAATNGAAAACTTCGATCCTCCTGCAAAAGAAGTCAAGTTATAGTAAATTCACTGTTACTTCCAACTTTTCTGAAGCCTGCTTAAGTTCTACTTCCAGGATATTCCTCCGCCTCATGCAAGCAAAGCTTAGCCGAGTCTAGAAAATTACACCAGTGCAAAAATATTTTGCAGAAGAACTATTTATCACTAGGAATTGTCAATGCAACTATATTTTTTTCCTCTATTTTACTCATGTTAATAAGAAACAAATAATTATTATTTATAGATTAAATATAAATAGAAGTTAAATATAATAAATACTAATATGTTTTTATGTTAACACAATTATAAAACGCTTGTGATAGATGACATATTTGAGGAACAACCAAGCGCATCACACGTGGGGTGATTTTCCAAAGGTTTGATTCAAAAAATGTCGGTGTGAAGAACGCGCGCACGTTCGTAACGCAAACACAATCTCTACTAGTGCAGAAAACTAATACTTCGTCCCCATGATCGTTCGTACTTGTGTGGTAGAGAAGTTCTCACATTTTCATGTACGCCTAAAAAGCAATCTGATATAGAACAGGCGACTCTTANTACTTGTGTGGTAGAGAAGTTCTCACATTTTCATGTACGCCTAAAAAGCAATCTGATATAGAACAGGCGACTCTTAAGGAGCTGCCGTAATTGAAGTGGGGGTTTAGGTTCCCCAAACGGTCACCTGCCAATAATATGCAAATCTATGAAACGAGGAGGCGCAAAGGAATATAATAGCAAGGAAAGCTAAATTCTTCCAGAATACCCGCTGGCCACGTCCACAATATCTTCTCACAAGTTAAGGATCCGGACTTTTACCCAGTTAGGATTGAACTTGGAGGCTGGTGTGTCAGTACTGCGACGTTACAACCTTAAAAGGTAAATTTGGGTTAATATATTTGAATATTTCACTTCAGTTTTTAAAACAGATCTATGTTGCATATTGCGGCACTAGTGATATTTCAAAGTTTGCGTTTATAGTATATAATGTCAGTTCATATTTTTTTGACTACTCATTTCTCACAACCTTTTCAATGGTAAGAAATCAATTAATTTTTAATGCTACCGCCATCCATCTGACAAATCTGAGGCAAATACAACCGAGAAAATTTCTCGACAAGGCCAAGCAAGACACAAGGTAGATAAGTACACAAACACGAAATGATATCACGGTTCCTTCGATGTTGGCGTACTCAATATCTGATTGGTTGCGCAAGGCTCTGGGGACAGGCCTTCCGTCTGAATAGCTACTGCATCCATGCTGCCAAAGGTTTCCTATTGGCTGAGCTGCCGGCTGGCAAGCATGTTTCCCGACGCTGATTGGAGATTAGCGTTCCAACATGTAGCTAGACAGCGACGCCATTTTGCTGGCGTGTGCGGATGGAGTTCGCGGAGTAATCGGTTGTTTCATTTCTGCGTTATTAAATGGCCTGTGGTCGAAATGCTTTGTTATTGTGGTCTATTCGCGGTTTCTTCACACTTGAATCAAACTTTTTAAAGATCACCCCATCCATGACGCATTTGTTTGTTCCTAAACATGTCGTGTATGGCAAGCATTTTATACGTGTGTTAATGTAAAAGTATCTTATTTTGGGTTGAATTGACCTTCTACTTATACTTTATCTACAAATTATAATATTTAGTTGATAATTAACATGAATACATAAGGAGAAAATGCTTGTGTTTGTAATGCCTAGTAAGAAATAGCTCTTATGAAATATATAGGGGCAGTGATATTTCGCGAAAAGATTTCGAGAAAAGGTACAGTCCAAAGCAATGTAGGGTCGTCCAGCTGCTTTGATTGGCTAAAAAAATGTCGTGACCCGTGTTAACCGTTTGCGCACGAATCACGAAGGTTCAGTGTCGGAGTTAATTAGTCCTGAGTGGCTTGGTCAAAGACGGGACACGGCACCAGCAGCCAACGGAGGTATAACAACAGCTGAGGTGTGTATATAGTATTGAAGTCTACTGTGTGCTCCGATTTTTACGCGAATAGTCACTGGCTCTAGCTATATATTATTAAGGTGAATGTGCACGAATGCGGTGCGTTGTAACTTTGGTGTAATTCCCTAGTCTCGGCCAAGCTTTGTTTGCACGAGGCGGCGCAATATCCTGGGAGTGTAACTTTCGCTGGGCTTCAGAAAAGTTGGAGAAGCAACCGTGAATAGACTATAACCGCAATAACAAATATGGATAACCTGTTATAGTTACGTTCCGTGGAACCTGCACGAGCCCGAAAAGGATGTGTACGACTTTGGAAAAGGAACCAATGACATGTCAGAGTTCCTGGACGTCGTCACGTTCCTCAAGATTGCCCAAGAGGAGGATCTGTTCGTTGTGATCCGACCTGGGCCGTACATCTGCGCCGAATGGGAGTTCGGAGGATTGCCCAGGTATGCATTCCGACATGTGATGGATTTCAGCAAACAAATGTGCCTCTACCTTCCAAAGGCACCTTTCCAAATGCTGCCTCATGTCATATGAAGTAAAAACATGTTTCAATTGATCTTAAGTTATTTTAAGTAACGATTCATTGGATATTATTCCGACGCCAAAATTAAGTTGACTTTTCAGTATTTCATCACACAGAAATTTTTTTTTTGTAAACTAAACTGAAAATTTCATGTAATAATACAAGTGCTAGTACTTCTACAAAATATTTGTTTGTAAACCTGTTGCACTTGTACTTGTGCAAAAAAAAAAGCTTTGGAGAACTACAGAACAATTCTTGGTGTAATACTGACACTTGTAAAATGTACAAGTTTTAACTTGTATTGGTACTAAAAACGTTTTTTTCAACTAGTTTCGAAAACGTTTTTTAATAAAAGCACAAAAAATGTTTTGTGTACTGGATATTAAACTGTTGACAATCTCGGTACAGAAATCTGCATTTCTGAGCATGAACATCGTAGCACGTTTTCATGATTACAGATAATTCCCAGTGTTCTTAATATAATCAATTCCACTATCTTTTTTTATATTTTCATACGTAGATGTACGTGTAAAAACTATGCAACCGACTGACAGATGGTAACGATTCCGTTTCTTAACGTGGTTTAGCAGTGGTTATTCTGCAAAATCAGTACTCAAGTTACAAAGAGAAAAAATGAAGACAGCAAAACTGCAATGTTTCCATGGATTTAATTAAATAAAAACCATAAATTTGTATGTTGATAAATACATGTCTTAAAGAAATTTCCTTAACCACTACTAACTCACAACATGACTTTAAAAGGCAGTAATATGTATACAAAATAATTTTACAAGCACAATGATGTAGATTGCGGAAATGTTTCTTTAACTAATAATGCAATGCAAATTTAATATCGAGCACAAAAAGTCAATAATAAATACAATAATTTTATTTTTAAATAGTTATGCTTAGTATAACCATTACACAATAACGTTAATTATAAAAAAATATTAAGATGTGTTTAGATGTATATGTGTTGCTTATATTTTTATGTAAGAAATATAACAGTCCACATGATTTCTGTGCTGCATTTTGAAACATTAAATTATATTTGATTTTTAACTTTTACAGCTGGCTTTTGGGTATTACCAACATGGAAGTGAGGACAGCAAATGCAGAATATCTCGAAAGAGTTAAGATATACTTCGGCAAACTTTTCCCTATACTTGCAAAGTTACAGTTCGTAAACGGAGGGCCGATAATAGCACTACAGGTTGGTAACCCTGCACTCATTTCAATTGTATTGCATGCTTTCTGTATATTCCTTGTTTGCTGTATTTTTCTCAAGGACCTGCTGCTGCAATTAAACTGTTTCTTCACGTGTTTACTGCTTTCACTGCACCACTATTTAACTACTCTCTGTTCTTTGGTGACAGTGGTCTTTAAATCATCTTGCTCAAGTGGAAACAGCAGGCAGGAGAGGCAATAATTCAAAACCAATCTACGCCATGCCTCAGAATTAGAGCAATGATTCGGTAGCGAAAATAATTCACAGCTGAACCAAGATGAAATATTTATGTAGTGTTTACGCAAAGAGTTTTTGAAGCAGTAACGTTAATTAATTCAAATCTGTTCTTTAATTGCAAAGTGTTAAGATTGTGACACATGGATTTCTTCAATAGTCGTTTATAGACTCAAACAGAATGGCAAATCAGAGATCAGATAGTGGAACTTAATTATCATAATAATTAACTTAGGCCAAGTTAAAAATGTCATAAGGACTTTAATTTGGCATTCATGCCATTCTTATGCACCCTAACAGCACTGTAAAATTGTTTTTGCAGTTTATTTCCTAGGCATTCCAGATAATCTAAAAATATATTATATTAAATTTTTTTTATTTAAATGTAATATCACCTAAATTAAAAAACAATTCTTGTTTTAAACGTTTGTTTTTTCTTTCCAAAAGTGGTGTTTTAGAATTATAACTATATATTTATTACATGTAAAATAATTTTTATGTTGACTGATTTGCTTTAGGTTGAAAATGAATACGGAGCAATCGCCGCATCGACGGGTGAACAAGGCAAGAAATATTTGGCGTACATTGCGGACTTGCAAGATAAATACGGACTGAACGCTTCCCTGCAGTTCACGGCTGACAGCCCTTCGCGTTCAAGACTCGGCAGCGTTGACGACTGTGAGTCTATTACAAGTGCTTCGTCTTCAATTTAACACTTTTGAAAAACAAATTTAAAAAAAATCCTCCCCTCCCCAAGTAAACAAAATCATGTAATGAATACGCTGATTAATTATGGTATACTACGTACAAAATTCACTAATAAGAACAGAGAATACATTTTCAAAATTCTTACAAAACAAGTTTACACAAACTTATTTTATTTCAAGCTGAGATGCCGCCATCCCCACTCCACTCCACAACGTTTTCGTCGCTCAAATCTGACTTCTCTTATTTGCTGCGTGGTCTCATGCATCGTACCACCCACAGTGCATGCAAGGGTTCCCGGGAACCGACAAGAGTTTTAAACCACTCGATTCCTGCGTTGGTACCCCTCATTGACGCGACGGCTGAATTTAATTGGTATTCGTTTCATAGCATTGGAGGAAGAACTGACATGGCATTAACACGTCGACGTTTATGACATTTCCAAAACAGCCCTTGATCGGTGTGTTGATATCAGCCTTGGGAGTACTTAGCGGTGATAATTTTTCAAAGATTTGCTACAACTACAGCAACGTCTCGGTACAGAGATAACAGTACCGTTTACGTGGCTAGCACGCAAAAATCGACGTCTACAATTGCAGTAAAAAAGCCGTTACTCAGACAATCAGAAACGAGCACGAAGTAAATACAGGTTGTACCGCCGCCGCCGAACCCTCATACGCCACCGAATGTCCTTGGTGTCGTGAGACCGGGAGCCTAGACTCCCATAACTCACAGGGTGTTTGTCAAACAAATGCACCCCGACACATATCCAAATCTTTGGGTCGGCGGCGGGGAGCCGTGTGTATGTGGGTTGTTGGGCACCGGACCCGTATTTAGGCTGTTAATTTGTGCTGCCTACCTTAAGTAAATTTACGTGTTCGTGGATTTCGGCGGGGGAGTGAAGCTCCCCTCCAGCCTCTCGGCTGGAGTGATTGTTGTGTCGTGTAGTATGTCTAGTATGTTGGAGTGATGTTTGCAAGAGTGCTAGTTAACTTCGCATGTAGTGTGTCGGTGAGTCCCTAGTCTCCCGATGTGTCCTATACAGGTCTCCATCGGGGTACGAGTTCTCGTTTCCAGGTTTGTGACATCGAGGAGGAAAAATACCAATGTTAGTAAATTGCAGTTGGAGAGGGCACTGGTACCAGAGTCTATACAGACTCCTGTAACAGTGGAGACAGGTTGTACAAAGTCCGTAAATATTTAAGAGGTTTGTGCGTGGTACTTATTATTTACTTAAGAAGGAAATTTACTGGCGCAGTATTTATGCTGGAATGCACTTTTGGTTGTAATATAAATAGAGGACGCATCAAAGCAAGCGCTCGTTAGCAAATATCATCATACACCCGAGAAATGGAACTTGCAGTTTCACTACTTTAAAAAAAATATATCTACTATACTTCCCCACGGGATTTTTTTTTTTGTTCATTCATTTTTGTCACGCAACCCAGGCAAAAGTTCTACACAAGAAATCAACGTTAAATCGTATGTGTCACCACAATACACCTCTCATATCCTCTTGCTCTCACACGCTGCACCAATAACATTTTTTCCATTAAAAAAAAAAAAACGGAAATAGGGGACTTAATATGAAATTCATTTTACACACGGTTCCATACGATGACTTCACTATTCAATTACTATTTATTTGCAGAATGCCTTCACGTAATTGGCCAGCATAGAACGAATCGTAAAAAAATAAAAAAAGTAGAACAGGTTCTCCCATTCTTATGGGCTTAAGGCGAGCGGGCGGCCATTTGACGCTGTATATTTTGTCGTAACATGCACCATAAGGAAGCGTGTATTCTATTATCTACGGTTATCTATTACTGCAATTGTAACACGGACTTTACAATTGG